>JAVJIF010002996.1:0-164171 GCA_038442645.1 Agave tequilana
TTCAACCCTCCAACATTCGAATACAAGATCCACTCCGTTGAAGTTGATCTTACTATTTCAAGTATCTATAAACCAAAAATCAAGTGTTTTAAATACTTTTTGCCCATCCATCAGTAGGAAAAACGAACGGCCTAATAGTGAGTTGGTTAGTTTAACGGTGTACAACATTTGAAATCTAACAAA
This sequence comes from Agave tequilana, assembly GCA_038442645.1. NCBI lineage: Eukaryota > Viridiplantae > Streptophyta > Magnoliopsida > Asparagales > Asparagaceae > Agave > Agave tequilana. The sequence goes on from JAVJIF010002996.1 coordinate 184, forward strand.
AATTTATTTATAGGGTTTTTAAATGTTTAGATCATAATGAAATGGCGGATCGAGAATTTGTATGTCTAAAGACATAGATCTAACCAACTCACTACTTTCGGCCGTCCATTTTGCGTCGCTTGATGGATGCGCAAAAAGTATTTAAAACACTTGATTTTTGGTTTATAGATACTTGAAATAGTATAGATCAACTTCAACGGAGTGGATCTTGTATTCGAATGTTGGAGGGTTGAATTTGAGTGGGAAGGATCCGGGATCAAATCCTTTTGAAAGGATACAAGTCTATCTCTCTCTTCTCTCTCTCTCTATATATATATATATATAATATATATATATAATATTATATATATATATATATATATATATATATATATATATATATATATGGTTTTCATGAATAGATAGAATCCAAACAAGTTTATATGGTTTAATGTATATTAGATTTCATTTATATACATCTATACTTCATATATTTAGAAAAAACTTATTTTAATGATTCTATTTCATGTGTTTAGAGTTTTGCAATTAACAAAACTTATTTTGGATAATGTTAAAAAATATAGATATATCTTTTATATGTGTATTGGACTCTATCCATACACTCTATACTTCAAAAGAGTTTTAATATCTTTTTTTTGTATTTATACAAGTTTGAGAAAAATCAGATTTCCATTTCAAAGTTTGGTTTTCGAAAAATACCGATTTTATGTTTAAGCTTAATGTTTTATATCACAAAAATAGTTCAAATAGTTTGCAATATGTGCTGATTTTGGGTCACACATATTTTTCTTCAAATATTATCAGAACCTTATTTTGTGGAATTTATGAGATTTTATGGGATTTTATAGGAGTTAAAAAGACCAAATTTCAAACCCCTTAATCCCAGCCTAAGCCTGCTGGCGATCGACCGGACGGTCGACCAGACCAGAGGTCGGTCAACCGATGTTCACAAAGACATGCACAAGACCAGCCTATAAGGCCAGTTGACCAGGCGGTCGACCGACTGTAACTACCCAACTGTCGGGTAGCGCCGGTCGACCAGGCAGTCGACTGACAGGCTGAGTGCCTTTAGGCTCGGTCGACCAGACGGTCGACCGGTGGCTCAACGGTCAGAAAAATGACTATTGGCCGGTCGACCGGAAGGTCAATAATTACCATTTCTGGCTGCCAATAGCTATAATTTTGAGAGCCTATAAATAGGGCTTCTCTCAAGCTGTTTTCAACAAGATTTTAGAGAGTTTCTTCCCATCTCTTCAGTGTTTACAGCAAGTTTGAAGAGTTTTTGAGTCTAAAAATTTATTTTTATTTGTTTTTAAAGTGTTGGAAAATATCAAAGAAAAGGGAGTCTTTGGGAAATTGGTTTTGATTTTTACTTTCACATATATCTATTATTTTTCTCAAGTATTGTTCTTTGTTATTTTCTTTCCAAACACTTTGTTTTTCTCACACTTGAGCAATCATCTCTAATCCTATCTATAGGATGTTATTTTTGTGAGGAAAATTTTTACGGTCTATTGTGATCACCAAGTGTTGTTTGTGGATCATTGGATCACAAAGATTTAATCTTTTTTTGCTTTGGCTTTGTACTTATCCCTCTTATGTAAAGGTGATTTTGATTGAGAGAGGAGTATGTACTCCAAGTGTAGAGTTGTAATTCCTAATGAGGTCCCTTTGTGGAAGGTCCTGTATGGATACAGTGGAAATCCTTCTGTGTGAAGGCGGGGACATAGAACAGTGGCTTGAATCTCGAAACATATCGTGTTGTTTGCATTTGATCTACTATCTCTTAACTCTATCTCTCTTATATCTTGCATTATTTTATATTGCACATATTCATATGCTAATATAGTTTGTGTGTGCCCATACTTGTTTTGAACCAAGAGAGCTTCATATAGCACCTCAACTCTTAATTTAGAAGAATCTCGAGTAGTTCCAGAGCGCTTTACGGGAAATTTGGGTCCACTTTTGGTTACACATAATGTGTTATAATTGAGTTTTAAATTTCACATCATTTGTCATTAGATTAGCTAGTACACCTATTCACCCCCCTCTAGGTGTATTTCACTAAACATAATATTCGGATTACTAGCTGTTAAATATAATAAACTACCAATCATACTTTTATAAAGTTTAATGTCAACATTTATACCTTGTTCATCCTTGTCTAGTTTTGTTGTGGTAGCTATGGGAGTTTTGCACGACTTTGCCCCTTCAAGCCCAAATTTCTTGATGAGTTCCTTTGTGTACTTAGCTTGATGTATCAAAATCCCATCACTCCTTTACTTGATTTGAAGTCCAAGAAAGTAGTTTAGCTCACCCATAATAGACATCTCAAATTCATTCTTCATGCATGATTCAAAATCTTTGTAAGCTTTTCATTAGTCGATCCAAATATTATTTCATCAACATAAAATTGAACAATAAGATCTCACTATCTACATGCTTTATAAACAAAGTGGTATCTACTTTATCTTTTGCAAAACTGTTTGAAATAAGAAATGTGGAAAGTCTTTCATACCAAGTTCTTGGAACTTGTTTTAAACCATATAAAGTTTTGTCTAATTTGAAAAAAAATCCGGATATGTAGAATCAACAAACCCGAGGGGTTTTTTCAACATATACTTCCTCTTCAATAAAACAATTTAAAAATATACTTTTAACATCTATTTGAAAAAGTTTGAAATCTTTATAAGAAGCAAAAGTAAGTGTAATCTATATAGCTTCAAGCCGTGCTACGGGTTCAAAGGTTTCCTCAAAATCGGTACCTTCGATTTGGGTGAAACCTGGGCTACTAACCTGGCCTTATTCCTAACAACATTACCCGACTTATCCAACTTATTTCCTAAAAATTTATTTATTACCAATTGTTAGTCTATCATGGGGACTAGGACAAGATGCCAACCTTGGTTGCACTCAAATTGATTGAGCTCTTCTTGCATTGCAAGCAACCAATATGAGCCGCCCTCAGTTTTGAGGATGTTTGTTAGTTCTATATGAGAAATAAACGTAAAATAGCCACATAAATCATGGAGTTGGTGCGAGTAGTTACCCCCTTTGATATATCACCTATGATGAGTTCATTGGGATGACTTGTGCCATATCTCCAATTTTTTGGAAGTGGTTGTGTTGGTGCCACTTCAACCTCTTGGACTTCACCTTGTTCATCAAGCTATGGCTTATCTTCTAGGATAAGTGAGTCTTTCAAGGGTACTTTCTCCATGTCTTCACCTAGAGAATTAATCTCTACAACATTCTTAACAAAAACATTAGATTCTTTAAACTTGACATGTATAGATTCTTCAATTGTCAAAATAGATTTATTGAAGGTCCTATAAGCCTTGCTAGTGTTAGAATGACCAATAAAAATAGCTTCAAAAGATTTAGCATCAAATTTTCCTAAGTTATCTTTGGTGTTTAGAACAAAACATTTGCATCCAAAAACTCTAAAATAAGAAACATTAGGCTTTCTCAAATAATAAATTTCAAAAGAAGTTTTGGAAATATTTTTTCAAAAATAAATTCTATTTGATATGTAACATGAAGTGTTTACGGCTTCGGCCCATAAATATTGAGGGAGTTCGTATTCACTAATCATTATCCTAACCATTACTTGAAGAGTATGATTCTTCATTTCAATGACTCCATTTTGTTGTGGAGTTCTAGGACAAAACAATTCATGCCTAATTACATTTTTTTTCACAATAAGTGATAAAAGAATGGTTAATAAATTCTCCACCTCTATCACTTCTTATGCGTAAAATCGAAAAACTTTTTTCTTTTTTAACCCTTATTCTAAGAATATTAAAATGTAAAAAAGCTTGATCTTTATGTTCCAAAAAGAAAACCCATGTAAAATGAGAAAAATTGTCAACCAAAACAAAAACAAAACGGTTTCCATTTAAACTCTTGGTTTTAGTAGGACCAAATAAATCCTTATGGATTAACTCTAATGGTCTAGATGTCATGATATCCTTGATTGGTTTGAAAGAGGACTTGGTTTATTTTCAAGTTGGCACGCATCACAAATGCGGTCCTTTTCAAACTTCATGTAAGGAATACCATTCACCGATTCCTTAGAGTTAATTCTAGATAGATGGTCAAAAAATATATGACCTAATCTTCTATGTCATAACCAAGAATCCTCATTAAAAGCATTTAAACATGTAGCATTACAATCTAAATTCAGCATATCAATAATATATACATTATTTTCTTGAAATCTGGAAAGAATGCAAGCATCAGTTTTACCATCAAAAATATTGCAAGAAGAATCATCAAAAATAACTTTAAAATCTCGATTATAAAGTTGACTAATACTCAAGAACTTATGTTTGAGACCATCAACTAAAACAACATTTTCAAACAATTGAGATGAACCAACTTTAATGTTACCTATACTGATAATGTTATCCTTTGAGTCATCTCCGAAGGCGACGGTGCCACTTCATGGTATCTTGATAGGGTGGTAAAATTATTGATATCCAAAGTCATATGCCTTGAGCAACCCTATCAAGATACCACCGCTCCCTACGTCTTGGAGCCTTGGCGTGTACCTATAATGAAATTGTTAATTTTGGTACCCATATTATCTTGGGTCCTATGATGTTAGTACTTCGAACCCAAATTTGATTATTAGAAGCATTATACAATCATAATAAAATTTAGCTAAGTGTCCCTTTCAGCTACAATAAATACATAAATAAACTCTACCATACATATATGCATGATGTGATGATAAGCATGTGAGACATGAGCATGCTTAGTGTGTGATTTAAAAGTGTCAGCATGTGTAGTATGAATATGTTTCTTTAAAGAATTTTTCTTAGAAAACATGGCATCTAATTTAGCCTTATCAAACTCACATTTCTTTAAAACATTTCCCAAAGTGTCGATATAAATTTTTAAAATAGTAATTTCATTTTCATCAATCATGAAAAACTTTGCTTTACATGAAATTTTGTATGCATCAAAATCTTTTTGTGAAGATAAAAGAGTGGAAGATAAATCATCCTTTTCTTTAGAAAGAATGATTATTTTATTTTGAATAACTTCATTTTTCTTTTTGTTTTTAGATATTTCTTTTTAGAAAATCATAATTACTTGAAAGTTCTACAAATACATCTTTTATTTCATCCATAGTTAAATCACAATCATCAAGGGATGGTTCAGAAGTTACCTTAGGTGTGTTATTATTTGCTATGAACATACATTTGTCGTGTCCACCTCCTCTTCGGATTCACTTTCTGAATCCCATGTAGCTTTGAGAGCTTTCTTCTTATATGGCTTCATTAATGTAGAAGGCTTGTTTCAGAAAAATGGCTTGTTTTTTATTTTCAGACATTCGATAAAGATATGTCCGGGTTTCCGACAGTTTAAATAGATGATTTTTTTCCTCCTTGCCTTGCTATCGTCTTCTATTGTTGATCTTTGCCTTGTTGTACATCCTCCTTATATTTCTTACAAGGAGGGAAAGATCTTTATCATCATCTTCTTCATCATCATCGTCGGAGATGGTGGGAGTAGACTTAAAGGCAATCGTCTTTTTCTTTTGCGGCGCCGTTTCTTCTCTACCCTTCCTCTCCATTTCATGGGTCTTAAGGTTGCCGATAAGACCGATGAGCTCCATCTTTCCTTTGTCGTCTAACTCCTTCAATGTAGTATCTTTGACTTTCCACGAGGGTGGAAGTGCACGAATGACCTTCTAGACTTTTTGATCATTGTCAATGGCATCACCTAAAGAAGCAAGACCATTAGTTATTTTAGTAAATTTTGTAACCATATCATCAATGGACTCATTTTCATGCATAGTGAAGTTTTCATATTGGGAACGCAAGAGATCAATTTTAGCCCTCTTAACTTGTGATGTTCCCTCATGAGTGACCACTAGGTGTGACCAAATCTCGTAGGCGGATTTGTAATGAATGACCTTAGTTATGTCGTCATCGTTCAAGACTTGAAGCAACGCATAGCGTGCTGATTGAGGCTGAACCTGCACACAAAATACGAGATTATAGAACTTAAGAAAGAAGATGTGCAAGTGCTCAATTCTTCCGCTATAGCAAGTGGCTATGCGGGTCGTGATCCATAAGGAGGGTTTGCGATGGAAGCGTTACAGTTCTTTATTGAAATCTTTTAAGAAAATAAAACGAAGGTTCTTCTCTATTTTTAGTTATGAAAATGAAAAGAAAGTTATCTTAAAGTTAAAAGAAAATGGAAGATGAAGAAGGTGGAAAGTCAGAAAACGATGAAAAGCGACTAAGTACAATGAAGTGGAGATGATAGAGTTGGAAGATGTAGTGATTTAATTTACAGAAATGAAAAAGAAAAGAAAACAAATATTTACCTTCTTTTCACCAAAAGCTTACCTTGTGTTCTTAGCTTCAATGTTACCTTGAATTGGAGGCAGTTAGCGCATAGCCCATAAGAGTCGAGTGTTGGTCTCTTCCACATTACATCATCAAGATACGCAAGCATGAAATGATACAGAGAGACTCACAATTCCATCGTCATGAGCTATCGGTGGCACTCGCAAAGGCAGGCTCTTTCGATGCTTTTAGACTCACTTGGAAGACAGTTGTACCAAAAAGAAAGGTAAAATAGAAAAGAAGAAGAGAACTAAAAAGAACATACAAGGAAATAGCATTGATTTGATTACATAACGATCGAAGAAAAGAAATAAAACCTTACACCAATTGTCACTTTTAGCTCAAGCTTCAGTCTTGTTCTTCGATGAAAGTTGATCTCCTCAGAATTACATAAATAAAAACTAAATTACATGAAAAAGAAAAACAAAGACCTAAGCTAAGAAATGGAAAAACTAGTCTAAAATCCTAATCTGCATTCACCTCCAATTTTCAGCGAAAGTACAGGCTTTTTATAGGCAAATACCCAACAACCAAGATCCCGGGGAGCTCGGGGAGCAAACGCTCCCCCTAACTCCCCAACAAAGCAGTGAAAACGCGGCCTAAGCCGCGTTTCCGCGGCAAGGGTGTGGCCAGGTGGCCACACCCTGTTGGTGGGTCTCTCCGGGGTCTTCTTCTGGCTTTATCCTTTGTTGGTTTTGTCGTTTGAGCTCCGGATTCTGATGAAATGGCCTTGGATTCTTGGCTTTAATCGATCGATTCTAAGAGGATTCTTCTCAACCGGTTTCAACCTCTTGATTTTGCCCTGATTTTATGTGTACGAATTAACTCTGATTTAATTCAGAATTCTGGTGGGCTTTTGGGCTCATTTCTCTTCATCTCCTTAAGGATTGGGCCTGCAAATAAATTAAACAAATAATTAGGACAATGCAGGCTTTTATTCTAAAATAAGTATGGAAATGTGACATTAATATGCAACATTAGCAACCAATCACACCCCCATACCTATCTTTTGCTCGTCCTCGAGCAAAACAACTAAACTATACTAGAGATTATTAGACCACTTTCGCAGGTTGCGCGATTGCACTGAGCATGTGCAACAAGCCGTTAAACCTCTAGGTTTCCCCTAGAGGACGAGTTTTGTCTCGTGAGGGTTTTCAGCGGATTGCACCCACAAAATCCATAAAGAAAGGGAAATAAAGAGTTAGTATTTTCGAAAAGCATTTTGAAAGAGAAAAATATTTGAAATATGATTGTAAGATCTAAGCAATCTATAAGTTTTAGGAAAATCGAATTTTTCATTCCTAAACTTAGTCTCTATTCAAAAATTTGTTATCAATCAAAGTAAGGAGTCAAATTGTGCTTCTCATCTGGTCTATTGCTTTACCCTAAGTCATATGCACCTTGTGAATGTTAAAATTTTGACTAAGGGTTCATTAACTCTAACTCTTATGCCTTATTTATTTTTATATATATACTTTTTTTGGTATTATTCATTAGTTTTATTAGGCATTCTAATCTGCCCATGTAACGAGCCTTTAATCGATGACTCCCAAACCAAACGGTCTTAGGGCACCAGGTGAGAAAACACCCCCAGGACTTAAGGACTCGAGCAAATAAGGCCATAAAACTAAGGATTTTATTATATGAATCTCTTTTAGGCGTGAATACTTATGCTTTATTAGGCACAAATACCCAGCTTAATCAGAGGATTTTTCTTTTCAAACTTATCTAATCATCTTTCGCATAAATACCAAGGCTTGCTTAGGCCAAAGCACCTAGCTAGTCAATAATTAGACTTGTGTTTTTTTTCTTTTTTTTTCTTTTTTTCAAACTCATCTAATTATCTTTTGCATAAATACTAAGGCTTTCTTAGGCCAAAGCACCTAGCTAATCAATAATTAGATTTGTTTATATATATATATATTTTTTATAAGGCATAAGAATCTTTGTTTTTGAATCCTAAGTGTGTAAGTGTATGAAGTGTGCATATTTCATCAAGGTAAAGATCAAGACTAAATTACTTTGACAAATTATCTTCCTAACTCTATAAATCAAACAAATAATCTTATTTTGACCAAGTATAAGAAATCCTAATTTGGATTTTTCCTATTCCTTAAAATTAACTTAATTTCTTACAAAAATAAGTCAAAATATTGTTTCTATTTTTCAAAAAGTTTTTTTTTAAAATAAAGAAAAGTGTTATTTTTTTATTTATTTATTTTTTTTTTTTAGAAAAAGAAAAGTTATGTTAGACCCTCTCCCACACCTATCTCATGCATTGTCCTCAATGTATGAATTAATGCATAGATGCATGAAAAAGACGAAAGGGAAGGAAAAGGTTACCTTAAGGTGGTGGTTCCGGTGGTGGTCTGATTGGTCCACGAAACGCGGCCCAATCAACTTTTCTTGGGTCTCGGAGGAACCCACCAGAAATTACTTTAATATAACCCACTAAAAAGATGTATCCATAAAGGATCTTTATTAAATATTTAACCCCATCTAATTTCCATATTCCATAATTAATTTCGGAGTCAAATTTGTCAACCACCTCGTCCCAGAATGGAGTATGAAATGATAGAACGGTTGACTTGGCCTCAGGAAGGACAGGAACTAATACCGACTCAGGAAGGTGACTTAAGTCAAGTAAAGGTTCAGGAGTCGAAATAGGTTCAGAAATTGGGTCCAAGTCAAGAAGTTGAAACTCCAGTCCACATGTATTTTCCAACAATGGAATGTGACCTAATATAGGTGATTCCAGTTCAGGAATGATAGGTGGGGGAATCAAAACTGACTCTAGAATATTATTCAAGTTTGGTAATAAAACAGGAGTCAATTTTGATTCAGAAAGTTGAACTGGATCACATATGTGAGAATCTAGGTCACATATCTCATTGAGTTCAATATCAAAAAATGGAGAACTTGCCAATTTATCTATGGGATTTTCAAAATTGTAAAGTTGGTCAAGTTCAACATGATCCTCAAAGATGGGTGATTCAATTTCTTTATGAATTGGTACAGGGTCCAATGTTGACTCCGGGAAAAGATTGAAGTCAGGTGAAGATACCGGAGTCATAATCGAATCAGGAAATAGAATTGAATCACTAAGTTGGGGTTCAGGATCATAATCATTTTCAAGTTCTATTTCAGGAAAAGGAAAACTAGCCAAACTATCAATATCACTTGGAGTTTGGGTAAGTTCACATGGTTGTTCTGAAATGGAATCTTGATTTCCAAAACTACATGACTCTTCGGCTCTAACAGAATAGTTAGTGACATCAGGACGGTGGGAACGTAGAGATTCAACCATCATATCTATGTCACGATTACGAGTGTTTTGAGCCTGAGTCATGGCTTCAAGCATCTTTTCATAGTTGATAGGTTCATTGTTTTGATGAAAAGATGAAGAATTGTCTTGGAAGTGGTAGTGAAATTGTGAATCCATCAGATTTTGAGATTTGTGTTTGGACTCACGCATACTCATTTCCATAATTGATGGTTTCCTATTTTGGACGGGTGGAACTGAGTATGAATCTTGAACATAATGTGGACTGGGTGGAGAAGGAGGGCAAGGTGGTTGGAAATTATGCTCGGGGGAGGTGAATCCCCACTGACTCGGTGAAGAGTTGAAATCATTATGGAAATTATAGTTATTAGATGGGGGTATGGGTCATATTGATTCGGATAAGACCAATCCGGCACACTAGGTTGGTCAAAGTTATGATATGCCGGGTTGGTAATATCCGAAATGAAGTCGGTGTGTACTATGGATTATTATTGTAGTTGAAAAAATTATTATTATAGTCCATATCACACAATAGAATACAAACAAAGAAAACAAACAAATAAACAAACAAAAAAAGAAAAAATTCTAGCCTAAGTTAGGGTAGACTTAGGACCTAGACGACTCCTAACTGGTTAGACTGTCCACGGGAGGTCTAATGTAGACTTTAACCACAAGCTAATCAGCCAGGTCAGGGCAAGGTTGGTGGGAGGTTTTCCGTCAAAGACGTTCCTTAATTAAATAACCAGCAACCTTCGGGCTTTCGGCCCTCAATCCCTTTCCTAGACACTGATTTTGCAGGAGTTAGATTCCAACATTTTTCCCCCTTAGGATAATCTCCTAATTGAGTCCGAGATGTCCCTAGGGCCAACGTCTACTGATTGTGATCCAATTTTGCATATTTTACCACATTATTTCCATGCATTTCTACAAATAAAAATATGATTTTTACTCATCTTCTCTATATTTTTGCAGGTCCATACTTTAAAAGAGACAAAAGCCCAAAATCTCTTTAATTAGCAATAATTAAAGAGATTAATTCAAAAAGCCCAAAAGAGCCCAAATTGAATCCAGAATCCAGAGAGATCCGCGCGCCAACTCAAGATTCTAGAAGGCCACGTGGATAACAACCTCGTAACCAACCTGTACCAGAAATCTGTTGCCCAACAGATTCTGTTTTGCCGCAAAAGGTTGTGGATCTGCGGCAGTTTTAAGTTGGTTGGATCCCAGATTTTGCGCCAACAACCAGGGTTCTGGATCCTTCTCCTGAGGCCTATAAATACTGTACTTGGACCTGCGAGAAAAGACAGAACGTGAAGAGGAGAGATTAGAGAGTAGATGCTTGTAATTTTTGTAGGATTTTTCTCTAGGTTTTTAGTTCTTTAGATCTCCTTCTTCCTCCCTAGAAATTCTGCAAAAGAGAGTTGTAAGAGAGAGAAAGCTTGTGTACATCAAGGAGTGACAACTTGTGAAGCAAGGATTCATCTATTCTCTTCTCTCTACTCTTGCATTTTCTAGTTTACTTGCTTTCTTTATTTCTTGCTTTACTTTCTTGCAATTTAATTCATGCTTTGCTTTTATTTTGTAATGGCTTGTAGCTAACTTTTCTACATGTACTAGCTAACAACTTACCTTGCTAACTACTAACTCATGGGTGATTGTTATCTTTAATCTTGCAAGTTGGATGGTCTTCTCTTCTCCGATGGGTTAAACCCCCCCGTCATCCAAGTGGGAAAGTAATTAGATCAACACGCAAGACAAACATATGCCGATGAATCAACATGAGGCACGCATTCACCATCACGGAGTTTAGTAAGTTTTAGCAAGGTAGTAAGGTTAGCTAGTCATGGTTTTCTTCCATTCAAGTTTTCTAAAGTTTTCTTTTCTTTTTAGTTGTTAGTCCAAATCCAATCTTGATTTTGATTTCTTTTACATTTTCCATCATGAACAAAGCCACCCATTCTTTTATTTCTTTTTCCAACGATTCTTTATTCTTTTGAGCAAAGAAGAATCTTCGTTTTATATCCTTTAGATCTCCTTCTTCCTCCTAGAAATTCTGCAAAAGAGAGTTGTAAGAGAGAGAAAGCTTGTGTACATCAAGGAGTGACAACTTGTGAAGCAAGGATTCATCCATTCTCTTCTCTCTACTCTTGCATTTTCTAGTTTACTTGCTTTCTTTATTTCTTGCTTTACTTTCTTGCAATTTAATTCATGCTTTGCTTTTATTTTGTAATGGCTTGTAGCTAACTTTTCTACATCTACTAGCTAACAACTTACCTTGCTAACTACTAACTCATGGGTGATTGTTATCTTTAATCTTACAAGTTGGATGGTCTTCTCTTCTCTGATGGGTTAAACCCCCCGTCATCCAAGTGGGAAAGTAATTAGATCAACACGCAAGACAAACATATGCCGATGAATCAACATGAGGCACGCATTCACCATCACGGAGTTTAGTAAGTTTTAGCAAGGTAGTAAGGTTAGCTAGTCATTGTTTTCTTCCATTCAAGTTTTCTAAAGTTTTCTTTTCTTTTTATTTGTTAGTCCAAATCCAATCTTGATTTTGATTTCTTTTACATTTTCCATCATGAACATATCCATCCATTCTTTCATTTCTTCTTCATTGTTTTATTCTTTATTTTTTTAAGCATAGAAGAATCTTCGTTTACATCTTCACTACCTATCGTAAAGCTTCCATCGCGAGCTCTCCCTGAGAATCGACTCGGTATAGCCCTATGCTATAACGGAGATAAGAAAGGGTATATTAATCATCTTTCATACATTTGTGGAGTGATCTAAGCACTTGAGGTTGTTTCTAAACCTTATCTCCTTAATTGAATACATATATTTGTGCTCATTTATTCTCCATAATACGATACCTTTCTCGTCTAATCAAAAAATGGCGCCGTTGCTGGGGAGAGCAACGGTTTTGATTTCAAGTGAAGAACTAAACGAATCTTCTTCTCTGTTGCAGGTTACAGGTTGAAGAAACAGGAAAATTTGTATTGCAGAAACATATAAGTGGACCTGGGCCTCTGCTCTAGAAAGCAGAGAACAGGATCCCTCCAAATTGCCGCAAATTCTGGGTTTTTGCCGCAGACTTGCGGCAAGGAGGAGTTGACTTCTGACCAGTTTTCTGCAGGGCTTGCGTCTCTGCAAAATACAGCTGCTGCAATACTTAATTTCTTGTATGCTTCACCTTATATCTGCTAATAATCAATAGTAAAAAATTGGTTGTTAACGTTAAAAATTGTTTAGACATTTGCACTCTAGGCACGTGTCTTTCAATTTCTTTACTTTTACTGTTGAAGAGTGCTGGAGGCAAGGTACGTACACATTGCATCTAGACTAGGACTCACTCTTTGTTTGATTTAATTACGCTTTGAGTGAATCTTGTTTGTTGATATCGTACACTTGCACAAATCGATTTTAAGGGCATACCCATAAATAAGATAAGGTGGGGATTTTATCACCCCTTCCTTAGCCCGAAAACCACCATCCCCAGCACTCACAATCCCAAGCTTGTAAATAAAAACTGATAGACGTTGGCCCTAGGGACATCCGGACTCACTTAGGAGATTATCCTAAGGGGAAAAAGTGTTGGAAATTGACTTTTGTAAAATCAGTGTCTAGGAAAGGGATTGAGGGCCGAAAGCCCGAAGGTTGCTGGTTACTTAATTAAGGAACGTCTCTGACGGAAAATCTCCCACCAACCTTGCCCTTCCCTGGCTGATTCGCTTATAGTCAGAGTCTACACTAAACCTCCTGTGGACGATCTAATCAGTTAGGAGTCGTCTAGGTCCAGGAATCCTAGATAAGCTTGGATTGATTTTTTATTTTGTTTGTTATTTTCATTTTTTTTGTTTTTCGCTGGTGTGATCGGTGCACGTTGTTTGTGATTGTATATGTGAGAGTGGTTTCGTGATCCAAATTCTGCAAGACTAGTTAGACTTTCTACACTTACACTTACACAACCACTTGACATTATGGAAAACAACGTCTCACTTCAAGATCGATTTTATCCGATTCGCACCTCCCTTCCATCTTGCATTCTTCTCCCCGAACCAAATGGAAATCACTTCGAGCTGAAACCGCAATTCATTAATACACTTCCCCGATTCCATGGTCTTGAGTCTGAGGACGCGTACCTCTTTATTCGTGAGTTTGAAGAGGTATGCCAAATGATGAGAATTTCCCAACTGACCGAGGATGCTGTTAGGTTAAGGTTTATACCATTTGCACTGAAGGATTTAGCTAAGAAATGGCTTTATAATCTTCCCGTCAGTTCCATATCTTCATGGGAGGATTTTGTAAAAGTCTTTCTTAAGAAATTCTATCCTATCCATAAAACAGTCCTCATGCGGAAGAATATCATGCAATTCAAGTAGGAACCAAATGAACCTTTCTGGAAGTATCTTGAGCGTTTCAAAGACCTTCTAGCCCTGTGTCCTCATCACGGCATAGAGAAATGGCGTTTATGCCAGATTATCTATGACGGTCTAGATTACCAAACGAAAACCCTCCTTGAATCCATGTGTCAAGGGAAATTTTTGAAGAAAGATGAGCATTAGGGGTAGGATCTCTTTGAAACCCTAGCTGAGAAAACCATTCAGTGGGAGTCATGTCCTGATAAATCCACTCCCACCACTTCTAGAACTGGTACACACTCCATAGAATCCTCTATATCCGCAGAAGCCAAGATCACACAATTGATGAAGAGGATAGAACTGCTTGAGTCTAGGGGAAATTCTGTTGTAAATCAGGTCAACCCATTGCCTGTAATTAAACCGGGTTGCACCTACTGTCATGACCTTAACCATGTCTTTGAGGAGTGTCCTTTGTATCAGCCCCAATCATATCAGGAGAACTTGAATGCAGCTTTTACCAGACCTCCATACTCCAACACTTACAATTCAGGGTGGCAGAACCATCCAAATTTTTCGTGGAGTCAGTCTGGTCCTGAGCATCATAGACCACCATTTCCACAACCTTATAATGCTCAGTCTCACCCATCCAGTTTCAATCATAATTCACTGTATGTTCATCCATCTCAAAGTCCACCACATTCACAACCATATCAGAACCCACCATATTACCATTCACAATTCCAATCTCTATATCATCAACATCCACCCCAGCATAATTCAGAAATATCAGAGTTGAGAAAAATGATAGAAACCCTGACTAAGACCCAAGCTTCAATAATAAATCATCAACAGCAGGATATGAATAAAATTCAGGTCCAGATAGGGCAACTGGCTAAATCTCTGAATGAACGACAACAAGGAACATTTCCAAGCCAGCCAGTGCCCAATCCCAAAAACCACTTCCCTTTGCATGAAGTGGAAGACATAGGACCCAGTCAATGTCATGCTATTCATACCCTGAGGTCTGGAAAAAAGATAGACAATAAGGTTTCTGATCAATCATCTCATCCAGTACCCAAGCCAACACCTCCTGTCCCAATGCAACCAACTTCTGACAAACCATCTTCTAGTACTGAGCCATCCACTTCAAAAGCCAAGGTTAAAGAAAAGGTAGATGAGCAACCCTATAAGCCTATTGTACCATTTCCAAATAGGCTTAAGAATCCCAAGACAAATGCTCACATGGAGAAGATAAAAGAAATGTTTAACAAGGTCCAAATCAATGTCCCTCTTCTTGATGCCATACAACAAGTGCCATCATATGCTAAATTCTTAAAGGAAATGTGCACCAAGAAGAGGAAAACACAAATCCCTAAGAAAGTCTTCCTAGCATCAACCATTAGCGAGTTGCTCACTGGTCCAACTCCTGTTAAATACAGAGACTCAGGGAGCCCCACCATTTCATGCATCATAGGACAGACTACCATTAATAGGGCACTTCTTGATTTGGGGGCCAGCATCAATCTCCTGCCTTTCTCTGTGTACCAACAATTAGGGTTAGGTAATCTCCGTCCTACCCAAATGACTATCCAATTGGCTGATCGCTCTGTCACTAGACCAAAGGGGGAAATTCACGATGTCCTTGTCAAAGTTGGGGAATTCATTTATCCTGTTGACTTTGTAGTCCTTGAAACAAAACCGGTGTCTAATTCCAATCAAAGGGCTCAAACTCCTGTCATTTTGGGACGACCATTCCTGGCTACTGCAAATGCCATCATTAATTGCCAGAATGGATCGATGAGGATGACCTTTGGTAACATGATGCATGAATTCAATGTCTTCCACACACAACCTCGTAACACACAAGATCAAACATTTGAGGTTAGCTTCATTAGTAACAATTATGAGGAAGAAGGTGAAGATCCAAAAGATGAGTCACAATCTGGTGATTCTCTTATCCGAGTACCCTTTCGAAAAGGGAAAGTTGATTTGGATATTTTCACTTTCAATGAGCCAACTGTGACTGTATCTGAACCTCCGATTAATATATCCTTTGAAGACCTGTTTGCTGATGAGATCATGTGTCTAGATGAGTCAACTCGGGTCAGCTAACTGATTGCACACTTCCGGATGTTGACCTTAGTTTTGAAGAATTGTATGGAGAGGAGCTGAAATTCCTTAACAATGGAAGTGATGAGATTCAGAGTGAGAATGGTGATAAGGAATTTTTTAGTGAACAATGTGGTGGAATGACGGTGAATGATACTAATAAAAAATTGAATCTGGAAATACCTAGGGCTAAAATAATTCAAACCCCCAATTGAGCTCACGAAAGCAGACGCACTGGAATGATGGGAAACGGGCCAGAGGAAAACGACCAAAAGCCTAGGTAATGGTTATACTTGTATATATTCTTTGTAAATAATTTTTTGCACTTTTTTGTAAATAAAAGTTTCTTACCTCTTACCTATTTCATGCATACATATATCATGATGCATTGAGGACAATGCATTAAATAAGTGTGGGGGAGGGTTTACTAACATAGAGTTTTTAGATTTTCTTTCATTTACATTTCTTTTACAAAAATATAAATAAAATAAAATAAAAACTTTTTGAAATAAGAGACAAAGTTTTGACCTATTTTAAGAAAATTAAGATGTATCTTAGGAATTAAGAAAGCCTTAATTATGACATCTTAAACCTAGTTGAAATAATAGATCTTGTTTAAAATTATAGGCTAAGTAAGTAAAATTGGTGAGATATTTTTATCTTGAATTTTTACCTTAGATAAATATGCACTTTACACTTACACATTTCTTGGGATGGAGACAAAGACCAAAAATACCATAAAAATAAAAAAAAAGAATAAAACATCACTTATTAAGCTGGATAATTATGCCTCAAGAAGCATGGTTATTCACGCCTAACGGTGAAAAACATCACTCATTAAGCTGAAGAATTATGCCTCAAGAAGCATAATTATTCACGCCTAACGGTGATCAAAAAGAATAATCCCCCTTAGTTTTGTGGCCTTTTTCACTCGAGACCTTAAACCCGAGGGATGTTTTCTCATCTGGTGCCCTAAGACCTTCTGGTTTGGGAGTCATCGGTTATAGGCTCGTTACAAGGGTGAACTAGAAAGCCTAAACTAAGGGAGAATAAGAAAAAAAAATAATAAAAAAAATAAATATATATAAATAAATGGCTTGATGGTTGGAGTTGAAATCCCAGAAATTTTCACTGAGCACGGTGTGCATACTATCTAGGTTTTATGAAAGATAAAGTATTCAATCCAATTTTGAATTCTTACCTTAATTGAAGACAAGATCTTGCATAGAGACTAAGTTTAAGAAAGAATGATTATAGGTGGACTTATGACCTAAGATCACTTATATTTTTGCAAAAATAGTTCGAAAACATGTCTCTCTTTCAAAATGCATTTTCAAAATACTAACATTTGTCTTCTTTCTTTATGGATTTTGTGGGTGTAATCCGCTAAAAACCCTCAGGAGACAACACTCCTCCTCTAGGGTAACCTAGAGGTTTAACGGCTTGTTGCACACGCTCAGTGCAATCGCGTCACCTGCGAAAGTGGTGTAATAAAACTGGTAGTATAGATTTTCTTTTCTTTGTTTTGCTCGGGACGAGCAAAAGAATAAGTGTGGGGGTGTGATTGTGATCCAATTTTGCATATTTTACCACATTATTTCCATGCATTTTTACAAATAAAAATATGATTTTTACTCATCTTCTCTATATTTTTGCAGGTCCATACTTTAAAAGAGACAAAAGCCCAAAATCTCTTTAATTAGTAATAATTAAAGAGATTAATTCAAAAGCCCAAAAGAGCCCAAATTTGAATCCAGAATCCAGAGAGATCCGCGCGCCAACTCAAGATTCTAGAAGGCCACGTGGATAACAACCTCGTAACCAACCTGTACCAGAAATCTTTTGCCCAACAGATTCTGTTTTGCCGCAAAAAGGTTGTGGATCTGCGGCAGTTTTAAGTTGGTTGGATCCCAGATTTTGCGCCAACAACCAGGGTTCTGGATCCTTCTCCTGAGGCCTATAAATACTGCACTTGGACCTGCGAGAAAAGACAGAACGTGAAGAGGAGAGATTAGAGAGTAGATGCTTGTAATTTTTGTAGGATTTTTCTCTAGGTTTTTAGTTCTTTAGATCTCCTTCTTCCTCCCTAGAAATTCTGCAAAAGAGAGTTGTAAGAGAGAGAAAGCTTGTGTACATCAAGGAGTGACAACTTGTGAAGCAAGGATTCATCCATTCTCTTCTCTCTACTCTTGCATTTTCTAGTTTACTTGCTTTCTTTATTTCTTGCTTTACTTTCTTGCAATTTAATTCATGCTTTGCTTTTATTTTGTAATGGCTTGTAGCTAACTTTTCTACATGTACTAGCTAACAACTTACCTTGCTAACTACTAACTCATGGGCGATTGTTATCTTTAATCTTGCAAGTTGGATGGTCTTCTCTTCTCCGATGGGTTAAACCCCCCCGTCATCCAAGTGGGAAAGTAATTAGATCAACACGCAAGACAAACATATGCCGATGAATCAACATGAAGCACGCATTCACCATCACGGAGTTTAGTAAGTTTTAGCAAGGTAGTAAGGTTAGCTAGTCATGGTTTTCTTCCATTCAAGTTTTCTAAAGTTTTCTTTTCTTTTTAGTTGTTAGTCCAAATCCAATCTTGATTTTGATTTCTTTTACATTTTCCATCATGAACATATCCATCCATTCATTCATTTCTTCTTCATTGTTTTATTCTTTATTTTTTTAAGCATAGAAGAATCTTCGTTTTACATCTTCACTACCTACCGTAAAGCTTCCATCGCGAGCTCTCCCTGAGAATCGACTCGGTATAGCCCTATGCTATAACGGAGATAAGAAAGGGTATATTAATCATCTTTCATACATTTGTGGAGTGATCTAAGCACTTGAGGTTGTTTCTAAACCTTATCTCCTTAATTGAATACATATATTTGTGCTCATTTATACTCCATAATACGATACCTTTCTCGTCTAATCATCTACTCAATTTAGTTAGGCTTGGGTTAGTGAGTGCTCGGAATCTGATTTTTGGGCTAAGGAAGGGTGATTAAATCCCCACCTTATCTTGTTATGGGTTAGTGCCCTTAAAATAATTTTGTGCAAGTGTACGAGATATGTAAGATTCACTCAAAGCGATATAAACAACCACTAAGTGAGTCCTATGCTAAATGCAATGCATACGTACCTTACTCCAGCACTCTTCAACAGTAAAAAATAAAGGAATTAAAAAGACACGTGCCTAAAATGCAAATGTCTAATCAATTTTTTATCTTTTCAACAAATATTTTACTGTTGATTATTAGCAGGCTTATGTTATGGCATATAAGAAAAATTAAAGTTGCATCAAACTAGAATTTTTTTACACTAAGCAGCCCTGCAAAAAGCAGTTAGTAGTCAACTCTTCCTTGCCGCAGATCCGCGGCTTTTGCCGTGGAAACGCGGCAATTCAGAGGGCCCTTGGTCTCTGCTTTTTGGAGCAGAGGCCCAAGGCCACTTGTATGTCACTGCAATATTAATTCCTGCTTTTATTGCCCTGTAACCTGCAACAGAGAAGAAATTCGTTTAGTTCTAAAAATTTTACAATAAAAATTCAGATTTCAATAAAAACTGTTTTACCCTCCCCGGCAACGGCGCCAAAATTTGATTGAGGCTGAACCTGCACACAAAATACGAGATTATAGAGCTTAAGAAAGAAGATGTGCAAGTGCTCAATTCTTCCGCTATAGCAAGTGGCTATGCGGGTCGTGATCCACAAGGAGGGTTTGCGATGGAAGCGTTACAGTTCTTTATTGAAATCTTTTAAGAAAATAAAACAAAGGTTCTTCTCTATTTTTAGTTATGAAAATGAAAAAGAAAGTTATCTTAAAGTTAAAAGAAAATGGAAGATGAAGAAGGTGGAAAGTCAGAAAACGATGAAAAGCGACTAAGTACAATGAAGTGGAGATGATAGAGTTGGAAGATGTAGTGATTTAATTTACAGAAATGAAAAAGAAAAGAAAACAAATATTTACCTTCTTTTCACCAAAAGCTTACCTTGAGTTCTTAACTTCAATGTTACCTTGAATTGGAGGCAGTTAGCGCATAGCCCATAAGAGTCGAGTGTTGGTCTCTTCCACATTACATCATCAAGATACGCAAGCATGAAATGATACAGAGAGACTCACAATTCCATCGTCATGAGCTATCGGTGGCACTCGCAAAGGCAAGACTCTTTCGATGCTTTTAGACTCACTTGGAAGACAGTTGTACCAAAAAGAAAGGTAAAATAGAAAAGAAGAAGAGAACTAAAAAGATCATACAAGGAAATAGCATTGATTTGATTACATAACGATCGAAGAAAAGAAATAAAACCTTACACCAATTGTCACTTTTAGCTCAAGTTTCAGTCTTGTTCTTCGATGAAAGTTGATCTCCTCAGAATTACATAAATAAAAACTAAATTACATGAAAAAGAAAAATAAAGACCTAAGCAAAGAAATGAAAAAACTAGTCTAAAATCCTAATCTGCATTCACCTCCCATTTTCAGCGAAAGTACAGGCCTTTTATAGGCAAATACCCAACAACCAAGATCCCGGGGAGCTCGGGGGAGCAAACGCTCCCCCTAACTCCCCAACAAAGCCGCGGAAACGCGGCCCAAGCCGCGTTTCCGCGGCAAGGGTGTGGCCAGGTGGCCACACCCTGTTGGTGGGTCTCTCCGGGGTCTTCTTCTGGCTTTATCCTTTGTTGGTTTTGTCGTTTGAGCTCCGGATTCTGATGAAATGGCCTTGGATTCTTGGCTTTAACCGATCGATTCTGAGAGGATTCTTCTCAACCGGTTTCAACCTCTTGATTTTGCCCTGATTTTATGTGTACGAATTAACTCTGATTTAATTCAGAATTCTGGTGGGCTTTTGGGCTCATTTCTCTTCATCTCCTTAAGGATTGGGCCTGCAAATAAATTAAACAAATAATTAGGACAATGCAGGCTTTTATTCTAAAATAAGTATGGAAATGTGACATTAAATATGCAACATTAGCAACCAATCACGTGCCTTTGCATTGGTATCAAACTCTTTGGTGATAATATCAGACCTAAGGGTCCTCATCACCAGCGGGTACACTAAAGGGTTTAATCACTGCTTTTGTAACCCGGCTTCCTAGGGATTGCAAAAACATGATCATCTTAACTTTTCATATGGGAAAGTTAAGGCTAGCAAACTTGGGAAGGGTCCTCATACCTTCGGCAATTTTTACTATAGTGGATTAGAATGAAGATGTTAATGAAATGATTAGCAACTAGGATCTCTCTAAGGTGGTTAAGACAAATTCTAAACACCAATGCTCTGATACCAATTGAAATTACACCTAGAGGGGGTTGAATAGGTGTATAGCTAATCAAATTAAAATTCTAATCAATTTCAATATGAAATAATGCAACCGATCACTCAAACAAGACTTGAAGCCGGATCCCCGTGAAGGGCTCTAAACTTCTCCTCGTGATTCCTCTAGATAAGAGTTGACGTGCTCAATTATTTTCTTGTTGAGATGAGTATTGATCGACAAGAATAAATGAATGATAAATAAGTAAATAGAGACAGTAAAATAATCGCAAACAAAAAGATTTGTTCCGAAGTTCGAGACACCGCACTGCGTCCCGGCCTTCACCACCGTAAAGAATTCACTATCCACTATTGGATCCTTCACAAAGGGACCTTACAATAAGAAATTATAACCACTCGGAGTACACAACTCCCTAATTCAATCCTCTACATCAGAGGTAGTACAAAATCAATTGAGATAACAAGTTCTTAGTGATTAAGAGATCACAAACACTCTCTTTGCAACTTTCTTACAAAATCATATAGAGTAAAATGTAAACTTGAAGCTCAAGGACGTAAGTGAGCGTGAAAATCAGAAAAGAGAGATTTTAAGAGCAGAAAAACTCAATTAAAACTTTGAAAATAAGAGCACAAAAGAAAACTTTGAAACTTTTTCTCTTTGAAAGCAAAAAAACTAGATTTTCAATAGAATTTTTTTTTGTGAATAATAAATCCCAAAGACCCTTTATATAGGTTTAAGAAAAACAATTTTAGAATTGTTTACCAGGTCTGAAAGGGAAGAAATTGACCCTAGAAATTCAACTCTCCACGTTTTAAAAAACATGTTCAAAAATAGATTTCAAAAACTGGGCGTCACTGCCAATCTGGCAGTGTGTCGGTTGACCGCCCGGTCGACCGGCCAGTTTAAAAAATTTGATCATTGGCTGGTGGTCGACCGTGTCTAACCGAGACCAATGTACTTACAGTCGGTTGACCACCAGGTCAACCGCAAAAGGGAATCAGACGACCAGTCAGTCGACTGGGAATATTCACAACATGCACACACTACTTGCCAGTGGTTTGGTCGACCATGCGGTCGACTGTTCTGGCCTGTAATAGGCACGGTTGACCGGCTGGTCAACCGACCTAGGCCAAAAATAGGTCATGGTCAGTTTTAAAATTCAAGTAAATTTTTAAATAATTTTTATATGATTTTTAAAAGAGAGAAGACATGTATAACAATGAGATACAAGTACTAAACTGAGATATAAATTTTTAAGAAAATGTGAAACAAGCATCAAAACCAAACATGTCAAAAATAAATCATATTTTTGAAAACGTGCATTTTTGTGTGTGTATATATTCGAGTCTCAAATCTATATTCTACTCTTTAATAAACTAGATTCTTACATGATTTTAATCGACTACAAGAATCTTCAAGCGCACTTCTCTGATAGCAACATTTGAGTGCTTTGAGCTGCAATCCGTACTTGATTACCCTTGAATCATCAACACCTTTTTTTAGAGGAAGAAACCTGTTAGATCTTCTTAGAATCCTGAAATACACTCTTGAATTTGATTAGTACCAAATAACTTCATATGCTTTATTATCATCAAAACACAAAATTGAGGATTGTAACCTTTGAACTAACAGCTAGCTTAGCCTTAAGGCTGTGAACTTAGTGCCACTGAGGGCACTTACTTCGCCAGAAGGTCTAGCACTTGACAGTGTTGTAATCTCGTCAGAGGCTGGAAACTTAGCACTGTAAAATGTTTTAGCCTCGCCAAAGACTTGAGACTTAGCATTATAAAATGCTTTAGTCTCGCCTATAGCTGAGAGAGAAGAGAGAGAGAGGGCAACGCCCTTTTAGCTTCGCAGAAAGTTGACTTAGGGTTGATACCCTCGCCTCGCCAGAGGCTACAGCAGATTGCAACACTGTCTTGCTAACCTTGCCAGAGGTGGTGTCAAGCTCGTACGGAGCATGCCTAGCCTCATCAGAAGATGGTTTAGTCTCACATTGAGTCTAGTTAGCCTCGAAGGAGATTGGTTTGAGAGACACAGTCAATGGTACTTTAGCTAGAGTGACTTTTATGTGCTTGTGCATGGAAAGAGGGTTATTACCACCCTGAAAGAGGATCTCTTCAAACTTATCTTGGTCAAAACTGATGACCAATGTCTCAGTGGTGGCCTCCAAAGCTTGATCTTCATGTTGCGACACGATCTTCCCATTAGTGGAGAAGAAAATCCCTAGCAGAGTTGCCATCTTATTTTTCATTGATTGTGAAAAACTTACAAGTTTTGTCGAGTTAAAGTAAGATTACAAGAAATCTAGAGTTGTTTTTAAGAAAGTGTGTGAAAGTACACCTAGAGGGGGGTGAATAGGTATAGTGCTAATCTAAGATAAATAATGCGAAATTTAAAACTAAATTACTAACACACAAAGTGTAATTAAGAGTGAGTCGAATTCTCGTGAAGGGCTCTGGAACTATTCCTCATTATTCCTCTGAATTATGAGTTGAGGTGCTTCAATAACTCTCTTGATTAAACACAAGTGTGGGCATACATACAATATCTAGCATGTATATGAATGAGCAATAAAAATAACAATGCAAGTTATAAAGAGTTGAGAGTTGAGAGATAGAAGATCAAGCACAAACACAAGAATAGTCTCCGCCTTCACACAGAAAGATTTTCATTATGTCCACACAGGAACTTCCACAAAGGGACCTTCACTGAGAAATTATAAATACAAACCGAGTGTACGCAACTCCAACTCTCTCACAACTCTACACAAGAGGGTATGCACAAAGCAAAGAGAAAAAGGTTACAACTTGGTGATCACAAAGATCACAAACAATCTCTTGGTGATCTTGAAAGATCATAAACACAACCTCTCACAATACAAGATCTTAGAGGAAAGATTTGCAATGAAAAGTTCAAGTATGTGAGGAATCAAAGCGTTTGGAAAAGAAATAACTAAAAATATACTTGGGAAAAACTTCTAAATAGATATTAAAAATGAACAAAATAGAATTCCCAAAGACTTGTTTTCTTTTGATTTTTCAAAAACTTTGAATAAATAAAGATAAGAGTTTGGCACAAAAATTTCTTTTGAAAATTTGTTAAAAACACTAAAGAAGTAGAGAATTTTTGCTCTTGAAAATCTTGTAGAAAATAGCCCTCAAACCCATATTTATTAGGCCTAGAAAAATATAGTTATTGGGGTTAAAGCTGCCCAGACAGGCCTGTCGGTCGATCGGCTGGTCGAATGGCCAACGGTCAAAAATATGACCATTTGAGCCTGTCGATCGACCGCCCAGTCGACCGCCCCAAGGCAAAATGCCAAGTCGGTCGATCGTCCGGTCGACCGAGCCAAATAGAGACCAAGTCTGTTATAGTCGATCGGCCATATAGGCATGGTCTATGTGCATGTCTTATGCACATCGGTCAACCGACAGGTTGACTGTGCCCTAGTTCGGTTGACCGGTCAGTCGACCGCCAGAAGCCCAAAACAAGGTTTTTAAGGATTGAAAACTTGGATTTTAAAACCCTAAAAATTCTATTTAATCCCATAAATTTCAGAAAAATAAGTTCATGATAATATTTGAAGTGCAAATATGTGTGATCAAAATTCAACACATATTACAAATTATTTGAACTATTTTTGAGGTATGAAAAATTAGGCTTTAAAAAACTGTATTTTTCAAAACCTAGAATTTTAAAATGAAAAATTGATTTTTTCTCAAACTTGTATAGATACAAAAGCAAGATATTGAAATACTTTTGAAACATAGTGTGTATTGGATAGAATCCAATACACATGGTAAATTATATATCTATATTTTTAACATTAAATCCAAAATAAGTTTTGATAAAAGCAAAACTTGAAACCATAAACTAGATACATCAAAATAGGTTTTTCTAAACATATGAAGCATAGATGTATATGGATGAAATCCAATATACATTGAACCGTGTAAACTTCTTTTGATTCTATCTATCCTGAAACCGAAAGATATATTCTTGAAACTCAATAAACTCAAAAACAAAGCGGTTAAACCGAAATCAAAACTTTTGAACTTGTGTGTGTATACTTGAGCATATCAAAACTAAACTATCATTATATAAGATCTAAGCAATAAACTAAACAAACCTAGATACAAGTCTTCTTCTCCAAGTTGAATTGATCCAAACACGATCCATAAGCTTGACTCCTCTTGAGTATTAGATGCGATTTTGACGCACGAGCTCTTGAATCAACACGTATTAGCTCCAAAACTAACTTTGAATCCTTTGTTGAAGTTAAACACCTACTAAGATCTTGATCAATATCTGAAACTTATTAAACACAAGATCATTAGTAACTTAACTTCATAAGTTAGTCATCATTAAAATTAAAGTGAAGGGCCTTTGGGTTAACAATCTCCTCTTTTTGATAATAACAAAACTTATGAGGTTATATATGCATGGATTTAAGATAAGCTTCATAGAAGCTCCCCCTTAACTCATGCATAGGAATAAAACATGAAGATATTCAATATAACTCGGATACCAATAAACAATAATAAAAAATATGCAATAAGAATCATAAAACACATGCATATTCAAAGAAGCTCAAATGCCAAATAAAACAAAACATGCAGATTAAGATACCAATGGAATGGATATGCAATAAGAGCTTCGGATATTAAAACCATAAACATATGCATACGAATATGCATAAAACATATAAATGCATAAACACAGATAAGCATGCATATATAAACCCAAATCCTTCTTCTCCTTTTTGTCACTCATCAATAAAGGGTGAAGACAAACAAACAATATAAATGTATATGCGATATACATTCATGAAGAGGAGAGACGTCAAGGTAGCTCCCCCTGTGTACATGCATTATACGGAGAAGGGATGACTAAACTCTAACCCAAATAAGCATAATATGCAATGTATAGACAGAGATGTTAAACTCCCCCTACACACGTGTATATAAAGAAAAGATGTCAAATCTATACATAGAGGAGATGTTAAGCTCCCTTGCATATAGGCAATACAAACTAAGAAATTTTTTTTACCAATAAAAATATATTTTTGAAAGAAACCAATTGAAAGAGAAATAATCTTTTTACCAATTGATTCCAATAGAAAGAAATGATACCAATTGAAGGTCAATTTTGGTTTAAAATATTTTTTTAAGTAAACACTAAAATCATTTTGCAATATAGATACCAATTTAAGAAAAATACCAATTGAAGGTTATTGATAGCAAATTTAAAATATTAGCATTTTTTAAAACAAAATATTTTTCTTCATAAAAAGTGGGAGTAAGATACCAAATGAAAGTAAATACAATTGAAAGATAAATCAAGAATTTTTCCCGCTTTATGAAATACTAATAAAACTAATGTATAAGCTTGTAAAGATACCAATTATCATTAAGAATATGAATCAAGCTTAGCATAAAATAATTTGTGTTAAAAACATATATGGTCATATATGTTTTATAGCACAAGAAAATATCTATATGTATGTATGATTAATTTAAATACCAATTTAGAAATATGATGCATACATATATACAAACATTAGTATACAAAAATTAATTTTTATGATAAGCAAGTGTATAACTCATAACCATCACCCTATCATGCACATATTAAAAAGATATTCAATAAGGTACACAAGGTATGGTCGCCCAACCAACTGCCCTTTGAAGGTAGGATTTTAAAAAATAAGATAACTAATTTTAGCATTGTTTGAAAACTCTACAAATTGAAGAATACGAAATTAGTTTTAAGAAAATTTTGAAAACTAGTACGAAATCCTTCAAGTAAAGAATAAAAATAAATATTTATCCCATAAAAACATGTTAAATGCACAATAATTTGACACTCAAAGAGGTATAAAGCACATTAATTCTGATAAATTCAAAATCATGAGTAAACAGAAAATATAGCGTGTACAAAAATTGTGTAATAAACATAATCATAGAGATAAGGCAATGAAGCTCAGTCAAAACAAATAAATTTCTTTTCATGAACATATTATCATCAAATATGAAAAATTCTATTTTCATTAAAAACTATTCAAGAAACATAAACTTCAAGATATATATATGTTTTGTCAAAGCTAAAGCATACATATTATCCAAATATGAATTGAGTCCATAAAATAGTACATGGCATATAAATCAAGTGAGTCAAAGATAGAACATGTATGTCTAATAGTTTTGGCAAAATTTACATATACATGAAGCTAAATACAAAAATATGTACAAAATAGAAAATACAAGTGTAAATGCGAGAATCATCAAAACTAAGTTATACAAGTACATCTAATGAGTATACATGAGCAATAAAGCACCCAAACATAATAATCAAGTGTAGCTCACTAATTATGCAAGTATAATCACAAGTTTTAATGAAAATTATATTTAAACATGTAATCAAAACATGAAGCACAAAACATCAAAATATGGTTGTGAAATCATTAGTGTAATGTAAGTGCTATTATAATAAGGATATGCATATATAGTTAAATAATAGTGAGAATACAAAAATATAAATTCATATAAACATGAGTATATCTCAAATACTATACATATATATATCACAAGTCTAATAAATATTGCATTTAATCCTAATGAGCAAGAAAACCATGATATGCTAAAAATCATCAATGAATACATGTAGACAAAATAAGGAGGATAGAGGTAGTTACCAACACGGGTATGGCTAGTCTCTATTTCTCCAAAACATGGTGGTCCTCCCACCAAAACTCCCTTGAAAGTAATGCATCAAAAAATATGATCATTTAGCTCGAAAAGCATCCACCATTAAGGCATCGATACTCTCACGTCTTGTGAGAGCCCACACTACATCAAATACAATAGGAGTGAACTTTGATACCCAAACTTTCCTGGGTCTATGGGGGTTAACACCTTTTCTAATCCAAACATTCTTACTTACAAAATTTAAAGCATTAATTCTATCATAATAAAATTTTGCAAGGTGGCCCGTACGATCACAATGTGTACAAGTTGCATACTAGCATACATAGAATCATGTGTGTGAACATGATGAGCATGCTATGCCGTGGAGGGTGTGCATGCATATGTGGAGCATATTTCTTTCGAAATATGAATTTCAATATTGTGTGGTTCATGGCACATTGACTCAAAGTGTAGCCCAAACAATCTACACTCTTCTTCAAAGCATAAATATCATTATCAATAGTGGAAGAAGAAGTGAAGGAAGTAATAGAAATAAAATTCTTTTCATAAGAAAATGAAACTATTGTAGTATGACAAATATGAGAATCAAAATTATTTTTTAAAGAAATATTTTTTAAAGAAGTAGATTCCAATTCTTTAGAAATTGAAACAATTTTATTTATTAAAGAACCATTTTCTTTTAAAATAAAATCAAGTTTTGAAGATAAAACCTCATTTTTCTTCAAAACATGATCAAAATATTTTTTTAAAATCTTATTTTCTTTCAAAGCAAGGTCAATTGAGTTTTCAATGAATCCTTTTCATTTGAAATCTCAACCTTCTCTTGTAAAACCATATGAAGTTTTGTAAACAAGTTTTTATTTTCTTCTTTTAATTTAAAACTCTTCTTTTTCAAAAGTTTATATTTTTCTAATAAGTTTTCATAAAATATAGAGAGCTCTTCATTTAAAGTATGGGCATCCATACTATCATGATCATTTGAAGATCTAGCAAAATCATCTAGATGAGATTCTGAAGTTACCTCAAGGGAGTCATTCTCTTGGACCATGTAGCACGCTTCGACAGACTTATCAACCTTGTATTTCTTTTTCAAGATGTTTGTCATTTGTTCCTTGAGAGAAATCAATGTGTTCCACACTGTAAAATCGGAATCACAATGAAAAATCAAAGAAAGATGATTTTTGCTAAGTGTGTGCTTAAGTTCATCTATGACTTGTGCATTAGCCCCTAAGTATTTGTCATACGAACATATGATTTCTTGGTAGTCGCATGGTAAACATGCAATCCTAGGGCTTTAAGGTAAGCACTCATCTTAAATTTTCACATGTTAATGTTGGAAATATCATACATGGGAGGAGCAAGATAATCCATGAGTGTGAACAAATATGTATGTAAAGCAAATACTGGATTAGGAATAAAGAATCAAACTTCTAGATGGTTAAGATGAATATCAGGAGCGCTAGCTCTGATACTAATTAAAAGTACACCTAGCGGGGGGTTAATAGGTGTAGTATTAATCTAGTGACAATAATGCAGAATTAAAAACCTAATTGTAAACACACAACATGTAAGTCCAAATTCCCCGTGAAGGGCTCTGGAACTACTCCTCATGATTCCACTGAATTAAGAGTTGAGGTGCTTCCATAGCTCTCTTGGTTGAACACAAGTGTGAGCACACAAACAATATCTAGCATGAATATGAATGAGTAATAAAGGAAATGTAAGATATAAAGAGTAGAGTGTTAAGAGATAGAAAATTAAACACAAATACAAAGATATGTTTTTAAGATTCGAGCCACTGCTCTACGTCCCCGCCTTCACACAGAAAAATTTTCACTATGTCCATAAAGGACATTCCACAAAGGGACCTCCATCGAGGAATTACAAATACAAACTGGGAGTACACAACTCCAACTCTCTCACTCCTTTACACAAGGGTATGCACAAAGTAAAGAGAAAAAGGTTACAACTTGGTGATCACAAAGATCACAAACAGTCTCTTGGTGATCTTGATAGATCACAAACACAACCTCTCACAATAAAGATAAGAGTTTTGGCACAAAAATTTCTTTTAAAAACTTGTTAAAAACCCTAGAGAAGTAAAGAATTTTTGCTCTTGAAAATCTTGTAGAAACAGCCCCCAAAATCCATATTTATAGGGCCTAGAAAAATATAGACGTTAAGGTCAAAAACTGTCCGACAGGCCTATCGGTTAACAGGTTTGTCGACCGGCCAATGGTCAAAGATATGACCATTTAAGCCTGTCGGTTGACCGCTCCAAGGCAAAATATCAAGTGGGTCGACTGCCCGGTCGATCGAGCCAAACAGAGACTAAGTCTTTTACAGTCGGTTAACTGTGAGGTCGGCCGGCCATATAGGCATGGTCATGTTCACGTCTTGTGTACATCGGTCGACCCATCGGTTGACCGAGCCCTGGTTCGGTCGAGCGGTCGGTCGACAACCAGAAGCCCAAACCAGGGTTTTTAAGGAATGAAAACTTGGACTTTTAAAACCATAAAAATTCTATTTAATCCCATAAATTTCACAAAAATAAGATCATGTAAATATTTGAAGTATAAATATGTGTGACTAAAATTCAACACATATTACAAACTATTTGAATTATTTTTGAGGTATAGAAAATTAGGCTTTAAAAAAAATTGTATTTTCCAAAACCTAGAATTTTGAAATGGAAAATCGATTTTTCCTCGAATTTGTATAAATAGAAAAACAAAATATTGAATTACTTTTGAAGCATAGTGTGTGTATTGGATAGAATCCAATACGCATGATAAATAATATGTCTATGTTTTTGACATTAAATCCAAAATAAGTTTTGATAATAGCAAAACTTGAAACTATAAACTAGATACATCAAAATAGGCCTTTCTAAACATATGAAGTATAGATGTAAATGGATGAAATCCAATATACATTAAATCATATAAACTTATTTTGATTCTATCTATTCATGAAACCGAAAGATATATGCTTGAAACTCAATAAACACAAAAACAATGCGGTTAAACCAAAATCAAAACTTTTGAACTTATGTGTGTATATACTTGAGCATATCAAAACTAAACTATCATTACACAAGATCTAAGCAATAAACTAAACATATATAGATACAAGTCTTCTTCTCCAAGTTGACTTGATCCAAACACGATCCATGAGCTTGACTCCTCTTGAGTACTAGATGCGATCGTGACGCGCGAGCTCTTGAATCAATACGTGTTAGCTCCAAAATTTGACTTTGAATTCTTTGTTAAAGCTAAATACCTACTAAAATCTTGATAAACATATGAATCTTATTAATCACAAGATCATTAGTAACTTAACTTCATAAGTTAGTCATCATTAAAATTAAGGTGAAGTGCCTTTGCGCCAACAGTATGCTGATAGGAGTTTGGTTAGGGTGCGACCACTTTGTGTTGGCCTAAGGGCACACTATCCGGTTTTGTTTTAAGTGTTTTAAGTATTTCAGGTTTAATGGACATTTTGGTGTGTTTTCTCAAAAGAAAGGTACTCTAGTCTCAAGATTACACAAGAAAAGGGTACGAGTTTGGACAATCAAGATTTGCGCTTGGAGAAGCCCTCTTGAAGATTGCTTGAAGACAAATACAACATATGTAAAAAAATAGAATGTTTAAAGTATAGAATATATAATTGATCCTCAAGAAGTCACACACAAAATACAAGTTTTGGAAATACAAATTTTCATATCTTTTTTTCTGTTTTGGTATTATACAAGGTTTGGTGTTTGATATATGTCCCATATTTATCCAAATTTATATATCATATCCCTATTATATATCCCATAACCTATGTATTGCCAAATCACTTTTCAAATAATTACAAAATATTTAAAAATGTGTTTAATTTCAAAATTTACCTGAACATGTGATTTTAGGCTAGGTCGGTCGACTGGCTGGTAGACCAGATCACGTGGCAATTTGGCCATCAGTTTGTGCATATTGTGCATGTTTGTCAGGCGACTGATCGGTCAACCGGCAAACCTAACAGTCGATCGGGCGATCATCCGACTGTCAGAGTTTTGTTGACCCTTGGTCTCGGTTGAGGTCGGTCGACCGGGCGGTCGACCGAAGTCAACGGTTTGTTCAAACAATTTGAACTACCTGTCAACTGAAATTCTGACAGAGTTATAGTAACGACTAGTTTATAAAATCTGGGATTTTTAACTTATTCTTCAATATATATTTTTCCCTTTTTTGGACCTAATCTTTTTCCAAATGACCTGATAAGCTATAATAACAGTGTTTATCACTTTCCTATATATGTAGTTCATTTGAGAGGATTAGCCAATAGAATCTTTTGATTTTGAGAAATATTTTGAAAAATCAAGTTTATTAAAAAGAGAAAGTTTTCTAGTTTTCTTTCTTCAAATGCTCTTATTTTCAAATCAATTTCTACAAGTTTTCAGCTCTTAAATTTATTCATTTCAACTAAATTTTCTCTCTCATAAATTTCTTGAGCCTCACTTCTCATCATATACTATAGAAAGTTATAAAAGAGAGTGTTTGTGATCTTTGTATTCACCAAGAGCTTGTAAACCTTATTGGCTTTGTGCTTCCTCTTTTGCAGAGGTTTGAGAGTTGGAGTTGTATACTCTGGTCTTGTGTAGACCATTATAGTTTCTTTGTGGAGACTCATTTGTGGAAAGATCCTTATTGAATAGTGAAACACTTCACGTGGTGAAGGCGGGGACGTAAAACTTTGTGTTTGAATCTCGAAACAAATCTCTTATATTTGTGAATACTGTCTTTCTTGCTCTATTTTACTTGCTATTGCTTATACTTGTTTTTTTACATTCATTTGCACTTGCTATTCATTACTAGCATCATCCTTATTTGTTGGTTTTTACTCTCTCAATCAAGAGGGCAATTGAGCACCTCAACTCATTATCTAGAAGAATATAGAGGAGAAGTTCTAGAACCCTTCATAAGAAATTCGGCTTCACTTTTTGATTTGAGTTGACCAATTGCATCATTCATTTTATAATTATTTGCATTTTCATATTATTGAAATATACCTAGGGGTGAATAGGTGTACTAGCTAATCTTGAACAAATGATGCGAAATTTTTAAAACTCAATTCCAACACACTATGTGTAAACAAGAGTGAGCCCGAATTTCCCGTAAAGGGCTCTGGAACTACTTCTCGAGATTCCTCTAAATTAAGAGTTGAAGTGCTATATGAAGCTCTCTTGGTTCAATACAAGTGTGGGCACACACAAACTATATCTAGCATATGAATTTGTGCAATATAAAGCAATGCAAGATATAAGAGAGATAAAAGTGAGAGATAGTGGATTAAACGAAAACAATAAGATATGTTCCGAGGTTCGAGCGACTGATCTATGTCCCCGCCTTCACACAAAAGGATTTCCACTATGTCCACATAGGACCTTCCACAAAGGGACCTCCATTGAGGAATTACAACTCTACACTTGGAGTATACTACTCCTCTCTCAAACATAATCACCTCTACACAAGAGGGATAGGTACAAAGTCAAAGCAAAGAAAAGATTACAATCTTGGTAATCCAATGATCACAAACAACACTTGATGATCATAATAGACCACAAATAATTTTTCTTATAAAAACAAGATTATATATATAGGATTAGAGATGATAGCTCAAGTGTGAGAAATTTAAAGTGTTTAAAAAAGAGAATAACAAAGAAAAATACTTGAGAAAACTACTAGATAGATATGTAAATAATGATCAAAATCAATTTCCCAAAGGCTCCCTTTTTTTTGATTTTACATATAAATATTTTAGGCTCAAAAAACTTCGTTTAAACTTGCTGCAAAATACTTCAAAAGATAGAAAAAAAAGCTCTTAAAAATCTTAGTGAAAACAGCCTGAGAGAACCTCTATTTATAGGCTCTCAAGAATATAGCCATTGGGGTCCAGAAAAAGTCAGTTTTACCTTTCGGTCGACCGTCTGGTCAACCGATCAACGATTATATTTCTAACCGTTGATCCACGGGTCGACCGAGTCTAAAGGCACTCAGCCTTGTCGGTGGACCGCCAACACTACCCGAGTGTTGGGTAGTTACAGTCTGTCGATCGCCCGGTCGACCAGCCTTATAGGCAAGGCCTTGTGCACATTCTTGTGCACATTGGTCGACAGACTGGTCGATCGAGCTCAGATTCAATCGACCGGCCAGTCGACAGCCAACAGGCTCAGGCCAAGGATGAAGAGTTTGAAACTTGGTCTTTTTAACACCTATAAAATCCCATAAAATATCATAAATTTCACGAAAATAAGTTCTTATAAATATTTGAAGAACAAATATGTGTGACAAAATATCAACACATATTACAAACTATTTGAACTATTTTGTAATATAGAAATTAAGCTTTAACGCAAATCGGTATTTTCCAAAAACCAAACTTTGAAATGGAAAACCTTCTCTCAAACTTGTATAAATACAAAAATAAGATATTTAAACTCTTTGAAGCATAAAGTATATGTGTAGAATCTAATACACATATAAAAGATATATATATATGTTTTTGAAGTTTTCCAAAGATAAGTTTTGTTGAGTACAAAGCTCTAAACATATAAAATAGAATTATCAAAATAAGTTTTTCTAAATATATGAAGCATAGATGTATATAGATGAAATCTAATACACATTAAATTATGTAAACTTATTTTGATTCTATCTATTCATGAAAATTATATATATTTATATTTGAAATCTAAAAAGCGATTAAACCGAAAACCAACCATATAGAACTTATGTGTGTGTGAACTTGAGCTTATCAACATTAGTCTATATTTACATAAGATCTAAAATGGAAACTAAACTAAACATAAATCGAAGTCTTCTTGTAGATCTCCTTCTCCAAGCTGACTTGATCCAAACACGATCAAAAGAGCTTGACTCCATCAGAGTGCTAGATGCGATCTTGATGCACGAGCTCTTGAATCTACATGTGTTAACTCCAAACCTCCTTTGTTGAAGCTAGACACTTACTAAGATCTTGATCAATAACTAAAACTATATAAACATAAGATCATTAGTAAATTAACCTTCATACGTGTTATTATCAAAACTAAGGTGAAAGGCCTCTGGGCTAACAATCTCCTCTTTTTTGATGATGACAAAACTTATGAGTGACGTTATATATATCCATTAAGGATAGGCTTCATAGAAGCTCCCCCTTAACATATGCATAATCAATAAATATAAAAAGATATGCAATGAAGCTTAAGACACCAATAAAACAATACACACACACACACACACACACACACACATATATATATGCATAAACACATAGTAAAACATGCATACATAAACCTGAATCCTTCTCTCCTTTTTAGTCACTCATCAACAAAGGGGTGAAGACAAACTATCCAATAAACATATTTTAAAATAAAAATTTGATACTAATGAACACAATCACTTGAAAGAACCAATTGAAAGAAACAATCTTTTATTTGAATTGCTAATTTTGTGCATATAACACACACGCGCGCGCGCGCGCACACACACACACTTACTTGTAAACTCTAGAATATTGACATAATCAAGGACATGTACAATGGAGAGGACATGTACAATGGAGTAGTGGCAAAGTCAGAACTTGTGGAGGCATAACAAGTGATTTTTCTATCACAATTGGATACATCAAAGATCTGCATTGAGTCTATTCTTATTTGCCATATGATGGATGAATTTACTAGAGCTATTCAGGATCAGATACCGTAGCGTATGCTATTAGCTGATGATATTGTCCTAGTCGATGAGACGAGGCTGGAATAAGTGCCAAATTGGAGTTATGGAGGTAAACCCTAGAATCTGAGGTTTTAGATTAAGTAGGGCCAAAACAGAGTATATGGAGTGTAAATTTAGTAAATAGGAAATCCGAGATTAAGTATTATGAGACTAGATGGACAAGAAATACCGATGAACAGTTATTTTAAGTACTTGGGTTCTATTATCTAAAAGGATGGGAAGATCGATAGTGATGTCAACCATAGGATCCAAGCTAGCTGGTTGAAATGGAGGAGCACAACATGAGTTTTATATAATCTAACATTCCATTATGGCTGAAGGAAAAGATTTATCGGACTGCTATTAGGCCAGCTTTGTTATATAGCACAGAATATTGGGTTATAAAGAGATATCAGGCCCAGAAGATGAGTGTAGCAGAGATGCGCATGCTTCATTAGATGTGTGATAACACGCGGAGAGATAAGGTGAGAAATGAGAATATTCGTACTAAGATAGATGTAGCCTCTATAGAAAAGAAGATGAGAGAAAATCGCCTATGATGGTTTGGTCATGTTCGACATAGATTTACAGATGTGCCAGTCCGGCAAGTAGAGCGTATTAATTTAAGGCAAGTTAAAAGAGCGCAGGGGAGACTGAAGAAAACAAGAATGGAGATAATACGATAAGATATAGAGGCCAAAGGTTTTAGTGAAGGCATATTGCTCGATAAGAATGAGTGAAGAAAGCTGATCCATGTGCCCGAACCGGCGTAATTCTCTTTGGTTCATGTAGCCTACTCTAAATACTTGGGATAAATGTCTTAGTTGTTGTTATTATGCCATAGATGCCAAATGGTAGGAAGGATCTCAAAGCGAAACTTGATGCCCCTTAACCCAATTCTATAAATAGAACTCCTTGATATATAGGGCATCGACTTTAGGGATCCATTTTCTAATTCATTTGGAAACCAATACATATTGGTTGCTATAGATTATGTATCCAAATGGGTTGAAGCCATTCTCGACAAAACTAATGACAAAAAGGTTGCCATCAAGTTTTTGAAAGAGAACATCTTCTCACGCTTCGGAACCCCTCATGCTATCATCAGTGATAATGACACCTACTTTTGCAATAGACCCTTTGAAGCTCTTATGCGAAAGTATGCTATAACTTACAAATTGTCTACACCATATTTTCCTCAGAATAGTGGGTAGGTAGAGATTTTTAATAGACATATTAAGCTTATTTTGGAGAAAACTGTGAACCAAAACAAGAAAGGCTGGTCTATCAAATTGGTAGATGCCTTGTGGGCCTACAAGACTGCTTTCAAGATAATTCTAGGGATGTCTTCATATAGGTTAGTCTTTGAAAAGGCATGCCAATTTCCTGTTTAGTTAGATTACCGAGCTTTAGGGGCTATAAAGTAGCTAAATTTTGATTTAGACAAGGCCGGTGACCTTCGAAAATTGCAAATTTCTGAACTTGAGGAGTTGAGAAATAAGGCCTATGAGAATGTTAAAATAATAAAAAGTAGGGTTAAGATTTTTTTTCATGATATGTTTATCATCAGAAAAACTTTTGTTCCGGACGAAAAGTCTTGCTCTATAATTCTAAGCTTCATTTTTTTTTAGGAAAATTAAAATCGAGATGGACTGGGCCATTCATTGTAAAGACCGTGTTTTCACACGGTGCTGTAGAGATCAATGACAGCAAGAATGGGAATGACTATAAGGTAAATGGTCAACGCCTTAAAGCTTTCTTGGAATCGGTGCAGGTAAATGGAATAGCTATGGGTCTTTTCGACCCAGTGTATCAGTAACTTTACCTATTTTTCATTTCATGCATCTATTCATTTGTTTCATACATTGGGGACAATGCATGAGATAGGTGTGGGGTAGGGTTCTAACATGATTAACATAACTTTAAAATATATATATATAGAAAAGAAAAAACTTTTTGGAAAAAGAACTATATTTTGACATATTTTTTGTAAGAAATTAAGTCAATTTTAAGGAATATCAGAATCATAATTAGGATTTCTTTTACTTGATCAAAATAAGATTATTTGTTTGATTTCTAGGGTTAGGAAGAAAATTTGAAAAAGTAATTTAGTCTAGATCTTTACCTTAATGAAATATACACATTTTATACACTTACACACTTAGGATTCAAAAACAAAAATTCTTATGCCTTATAAAAAAGAAGAAAAAAAGAAATATATATATATGTAGAATATAAACAAATCTAATTATTAAGTAGTTAGGTACTTTGGCCTAAGCAAGCCTTGGTATTTATGCAAAATATGATTAGATAAGTTTGAAAAAAAGAAAATATATATATATATATAAAAATCCTCCGATTAAGCTGGGTATTTGTGCCTCATAAAGCATAAGTATTCACCCCTAAAGTGATACATCTTATAAATAAAAATCCTTAATTTTGTGACCTTGTTTGCTCGAATCCTTAAGTCCTTGGGGTGTTTTCTCCTAGGTGCCCTAAGACCGTCCGGCTTAGGTATCACCGACTAAAGGCTCGCTACATGGGCAGATTAGAAAGCCTAAAAGAACTAAGAAAAATTACCATCAAAAATAAATAAATAAGGCATAAGAGTTAGAGTTAAAGAACCCCTAGTCAAAATTTTACTATCACGAAGGTACATATAACTTAGAGTAAAGTAATAGATTAGATGAGAAATACAGTTTGACTTATTACCTTGATTGATAACAAGTTTTTGAATAGAAATTAAGTTTAGGAATGAAAAATTTAGTTTTTCTATAACTTATAGATTACTTGAACTCTTACAATAAGACTTCAAATATTTTATTTTTCAAAATACTTTTCGAAAATGCTAACACGTTTTCTCTTTCTTTATGAATTTTGTAGGTGTAATCCACTGAAAACCTACACGAGACAAAATTTGTCCTCTAGTAGTAACCTAGACGTTTAACAATTTATTGTACATGCTAAGTGCAATTGTGTTCCCTATGAAAATGGATAGTTAGTTTTTGTTTTGCTCGAGGATGAGCAAAAGATGGGTATGGCGGTGTGATCGGTCACTGATATTGCATATTGTAGTCATATTTCCCATATCTATGTTACAATAAACTTTATTTTAGTTATCTTTTTACCTAATAATGTGCAGGCCTTTACCAAGGGAGAAGGAAGAGAACCCAAAAGCCCACTAAAATTCAGAATCAAGGATTAAGGAAAATATCAGCTGAAAATTAGAAGATATTAGAGAAGATAACAACAAATAAAAAACCAATTAAATTCAGATTTTTGTGGATCCAGTTGGTTAACCGAAGATCAACAGAAGAATCATTGAAATTAGAAGATCAAATGTGAAATTCCATTAGATAAAGGGGAAAAGGACAATATCTGATATCATCTCCCCCTGGATGTAGCCAGTTGGCTACATTCAGACCCGGATCCACGGCCTTGCTATTGAGATAGGGGAAGTGTCTGCTTCCCCTATCTGCTCACGCTTTCCTCCTCTAGTTTTCCCTATAAATACTGAGAAATTTGTGTTGAAAAGGATGAAGAATAGGAATAAGATTTTGCTTTATTCTAGGCTAGGATTTGTGTTAGCTAGTTGCAATTCAATTATAAGTTTTACTTGTTGTTATCTTTCTAGCTTAGACTAGAAACCAGTGAGAGAGAAAGAGAAAGAAGGAGTGATTGTAATCTGAAGTGGAAGTGACATCAATAAAGGCTTGAAGGACTTTTCTGCACCTCCACTTTGTCGGTATGTCTTTTTTTAGTTCATCTCTGTATTTCAATTATAGTATGAGTAGCTAAATCAGTTTTCTAGGCTCACTATTCTCCTTCTTCTATAAGTATTTTTCTTGATTGATTTCTATAAAAAAGAACTCAACATCATCATATGAATGCCTAAATTAAGTCTTACATATTAGAGAGTGTTCTTAAGGGTACATGAGAATGGGTATGGACTTATTTTAAACTTTAATTTTGAAAGCAAGTCTTAAACTAGTTTTTACCTAATACTTGAGAAAATCTTGATGATTTAACATTCCATTTAAGATCCGTTTCAAAAAGAAGTAAACTTTTTCAAAATTCATCTTATCTGTTTTTCTTGAATGAATCAAAAATCAAGTCTTAACTTCGGCCAATGATCTAGTTGAGGCATCAATACTTTCAAGAGAAATACACATAGTTGAATAATAGAATAGTGAGCCCGGATCTTTTCCCTTAATAAAAAAACACAAACAAAATCATTCTCAAACTTCTTTTAAATCGACTTTTCCAAAACCTCTTCTAAATCTCCATTTTTTCTTTAAATTATTTTTCTACTCTCCATCTTCTTTTCATATTAAAAAAACATTAACACTTAAACTTGTTTTTCTCAAAATACCGAAACACTTTCATCGCAACTCTCTTCACGGACATGACTCGTTAGCCCAAAGCTGGACAGTATTTCTAATTCTGCAATCATCTAACATTGATGAAAATGAGATTTTCATTTTGAAAAATAAAATTAACACTTTGAGTAATATTTTGAAAAAGTGTGAATTTGATAAAGCTGAATTAGAATCCATATTTTTAAAGAGGCAAACTCATAGGAAATCATACACTCATCATTTTTCACACTTTCACAAACATACTTACACACAAGCACAATCACATGCTCATCATACCACTCATGTACATGCTTATCATGCTGATCGGTCGCTGATATTGCATAATTATTATCTCATATTTATTATATAATAAACTCTATTTTTATTCTAATTATTGTCTAATTTATATGCAGGCTCATTGCTAAAAGAAAGGAAAGAGAAACGAGCCTAAAAGCCCATCAAAATTCTGATTTAATTCAGAATTAATTCGAAATCAAAAAATCAGGTCAGATCATGACAAATCAAATCGGTTGAAAATTAGTTAAAATGAATCTCTACATATCAATTGGATAAAACCAAAGATCAAAGGCTATTTCATCAAATTCAGGAGCTGAAACGGGAATTCCAGTACCAGATAATGTCAAATCTCAAACCAGGAGGTGTACCCCCCCGGGTGTGGCCACCTGGCCACAGCTAGGCTGCAGAAATATGGCCATAGCCGTGTTTTCGCAGCCTTATTAAGGGAGTTAGGGGAGCATTTGCTCCCCCTATCTTCGTACGCTTCTCCCCGTTGGGTATTTGCCTATAAATAGTAGGTTTTCGGAGCATACAGGGAGAGGCGAAGCAAAGAGTAGAATTTAGGCTATACTGTAGTTCGTAACTTAGGTATTTAGTTTTTTTTATGTAATTTTTATTTTCTTTATGTAACTGAGAGGAGAGGAGACTTTCATGGAGGAATGAGAACAAGTTTGTACTAAGAGCGACACCGGTGTAAGTGATCTTTTCTTTTATTGTTATATGAATCAAATCGAAGTTTTCTTTTCTTTTCTATTCTTGCTTTCGTTTGCTTCCCTCTTCTATGTTTGTGGACCCAAATAAATCTGATAGCCTCGAAGTTACCTTGCCCTTGCAAGTGTCGTTGATGGCTTATGGTGATGGATATCTATTTCTATGGTAGTGTAGCTTGCCCCTTCATTTCATAGTGTAAATCGGGGATGGAGAAGATACTATTTGTCATAGTTCGCTCGCCTTCAAATAAAGGTACATAGTAGATACGGGTCAAAAGTAAGCAAGCACCGAAGAGGTAAGTAAGTTTTTTTAGGTTTTAATTTTCTTTCTTTTAATTTTTTTAGTTTAGATTACCAACACTCAACTTTTTTATCACTCTTTTCGATTTCTTGATATATATCTATTTTTTATTTTCTCCACCTTCTCAATCTATCACCTTCTTCCTAACTTACCTATAATTCCATTTCTTTTTTCTTTTAAAGAACTAAAAGAAGATCTTTAACCATTTAATGTAACTTAAAAGAGTACTTGCTAAAAAAACTTCCATCGCTAGTACCTCTTTGTGGATCATGACCCACATAACCACTTGTTATTGTGGTAGTATTGAGTACTTGCACTCTTTATTCTAAGTTTTGAAATTCTGTATTTTTTTGTGCAGGTTCAAAACTCAATCAAATTTTGGCGTCGTTGCCGAGGAGGGACGGTAAGTTATTATCTTTTTAGATTTATATTTTTAGTTAACTTTCTTCTTTGTTCTTGGTGTATAGGTTTAACAAGAAAATTTTTACTACAGTGGACATATAAGTGGTCGTATACTCTACTCTAGAAAGCAGAGCCCAGAAGCCCTCAGATTTGCTACATTCCTGTGGCAATATGAGTGAACTACTAACCTGTATTTTCTACAAGTTGACTGAATTGCAAAGTTTAATATCTAACTATTTTTTCTTATTTGACTCACTGTACATACATTTCTAACAACAACAGTAAAAGATTGATTGTAAATGTTAAAAATGATTTAGACTTTGCATTTAAGCACGTGTCTATTTTGTTACATTTTCTATTTACTGTTGAAGAGTACTGGAGCTAAGGTATGTGTGCATAGCATTTAGTATAAGCTTCATACTTGTATGAAATATTGCTTGAGTGTTACTTTTCTTTATATACTTGTACATTGCACTAAATTGATTTAAGGGATTGTCCTATAAATAAGATAAGGTGGGGAAGTCATTAACCTCCCTTAGCCCACAAACAATCTCCTCACTCACTAACCCAAGCCTAACTAAAATTGAGTAGACGTTGGCCCTAGGGACATCTCGGACTCAAATAGGAGACTGACCTAAGGGGGAAGTTGATTTGTATTGGACTCTTGCCAAATCGGTGTCTAAGGTTGGGGATTGAGGGGCGAAACCCCAAAGGCTGGTAGTTTGGTCTAATTAGGCTCGTTGCTTTTGAAAATCACCTAGATGGGGGGTGAATAGGTGATTATGCTAATCTAATAAACTTAATGCGGAATTTAAAAACTAATAGCAATTAACAAGAGATGCACACTCAAACAAGCCAAGCAAATAATTATGAATGAACAATATGAATAGATGCAAGGCACAAAGTAAAGAGAGAGAGTAAGAGCCAAGGGATCAAGCGCAAACAACAAGATATGTTTCGAGGTTCGAGCACCCAGCTCTACATCCCCGCCTTCACCCAGAAGGATTTTAAGTCCACTAGCTTGTCCACAAAGGACTCCCACAAAGGGAACCTCCACCGAGGATTTGGGGCAATAACAATTACAAGGAGTACCCAACTCCTCTCCTTACAAACACAACCTCCTCCTTAAGGCACAACTCCAAGCCAACAAACAATCACCTCACAACGTGAGGGATTAGCACAAAGCAACACAAGGATCACCTCACCACTTGAGGGATACAACCCAAAGGCACAAAGCCAAGCAAAGATAGGATTTTCAACTTGGTGGTCTAAACAACAACCACAAACAATTTCTTTCCTACACAAAGATCCTATAGAATGAGATAGTAGATGTAGCTCAAGTGTGGAGAAAACCAAAGGAATGGAAATAAAAAAACTCAAAGAAAATCTTTGGGAAAGAGCTAGAAACCAAGATAAAGAAATTGAATCAAAATCTTTTCCCAAAAACCCTTTCTTGATTTTTCAAACCCTAACAAAAACACCAAATAGATTGATCAATATAAAGCCCAAAAACTTCTTTTGATTGCTGTGAAAACACTAGAGAGTCAGGAAAAATTCGCACAAAAAATCTTAGAGAAAACTGGCCAATAATGGGGTATTTATAGCCCCTAGAAAAATATAGCCGTTGGCAGCAGAAACTGCCAGAAATGACCTACCGATCGACCGCTCGGTCGACCGTCCAACGGTCACATTTTGACCGTTGGCAACTGATGGTCGACCGCCCGGTCGACCGAAAAGAACAGAGAGCACTGCTCTCTGGTCCGGTCGGCCGGCCGGCCGACCGTCCCACTGTGCTGCCAGACGTGCACAGCTTTGTGCACGTCGGTCGACCGCTGGGTCGACCGGCCATTTGGTTCGGCCGACCGCACGGTCGACCGACCAGGCCTGTCAGCCAGTGTCCTGGGTCAGAAAACAGGATGGAAAAATATTTTAATAAATCCATAAAACTTGTAAAAATTGCACAAAAATAGTTTTCTCATTTTATATTGAAATATAAACATGTGATAAAAATTTCATCACAAATAACAAACATTTTTAAACATTTTTGTGTCCTATCATTTTTACCTAAATCCAAAACTTGTATTTTCTAAAACTTGGATTTTTGAATAGAAAATACATTTTGTCCAAAACTTATCCAAATACAAAAACATGATATTAAACAACATTTAGGCATGATGTATATGGATATAATCCTATATACATGAAACATATATATATCCA
This sequence comes from Agave tequilana, assembly GCA_038442645.1. Taxonomy (NCBI): domain Eukaryota; kingdom Viridiplantae; phylum Streptophyta; class Magnoliopsida; order Asparagales; family Asparagaceae; genus Agave; species Agave tequilana. The sequence goes on from JAVJIF010002996.1 coordinate 44,339, forward strand.
TATTTTTGACTTTAATTCCAAAATGTGTTTTGTTGAAAATACGAAAACATAAACCACATGAATAAGTAAGTCAAAACTAAGTTTGTCTAGGAAGTTAAGCATGCATGTATATAGAACAATTCTAATATATATTAAACCATGTAAACTTGTTTTGAAACTATCTATTCATGAAACCAAGATCGGTTAAACCAAAAACGGAAAAACCGAAAACCAATATTCAAAACATGAAACGTGTGTGCGTTGTGAACTTGAGCATATCATACTATTCTAATCTTTACAATTTGGATCTAAACACAAAACTAAACTATGGTACCGATGTCTTCTTGTAGAGCGCTGATTTGGATTGAGTAATGTAGAGTTATTACACAAGTATTCAATTAAAGAAGAAAGGTTTAGAGTTAACCTTGGTGCTCTTTTACTCCACAAATGTATTCAAAGATCAATATACCCTTTCCAATCTCCGCTATAGCAATGGCTATACCGGGTCGATTCTCCGGGAGAGCTAGCGATAGAAGCGTTACGGTATGGAGTGAAGAAATGAAAAACGAAATGTCTTCTATGTATTTACACAAATGCAAGAAGCAACATGAAAAGAAGTGATGGATTTGTGCATTATGGAAAAAGAAATCAAAAGAACTTGGGTGAAGTGTGTTGCAAAGAAAGAAAAGCTAGTAAAGAAAGTGTTAAAAAACTTTAGATGAGAAGGTACATGGCTAGCTAACTTTATCTCATTGCTAACTTGCTAAACTCAATGGTGATGCTTGATTGCCTCATGTTGATTCATTGGCAATAGGGATGTCTTGCTTGTTTGTTCAAGTGTTTTACCGTTATGGAGATGAGTGTTCTCTTGTTCTTAGCTTGAAGCCTCATATGAATTCATTGGCTCTCTAGATAGATGTTCAATGATGAACTCTAGGATTGGTACTCAAAGATGCTAAGTTCGAAGAATCAACATTCATTCAAACATTCAAGACATAACAACAAATTAGCTTGAAGTAGAGAAGTTGTTCTTACAAGTAGCATATGTAGGTGATCCATCTCCATGTTCCATCAAAGGCTCTTGTTCTAGACAAGGCTCTAAATGAGGCACACATGAGTCATATGGAGTATGAACAAGCAATTGCCAATGGAAAGCAACTCTACTTCCTTGGTAAGTAAAAGAATTATCACAATGCAAGTATAAAGATAAGCATCATCCAAAGAGATAGAAGTTAGCTAGGTAAGTCCTTAGCTAGCCATGCAATAGAGACTTAGCTATCCATTACACTAGAAACAAAGCAACTATTCATGATGTAAAGCAATTAGAACTAAAGCAATAGAAATGAACTAGAATCAAAGCAAGAATTAAAGCAAAGTAAAGTAGAACATAATAGAGCTTGCAAAGAGAAGAATGGAGTTCTTTTGATTAATCATTGCCTACAAGAATGTCACTTCCTTGATACAAGCTTTCAAACAGCACTCTCTCTCTCACTTTGTCAAAATCTCTAGGAGGAAGAAGATGAAGACTAAAAACCTAGGAGAATAACAAAATACAAGAATTTTCCCTATTTTCTTCTCTCTCTTCTCTGCTCTTTCGCACAGACCCTGGTCCTCTATTTATAGCCATCCATGAGAAGGATCTAGAGCCCTGGCCGTTGGCGCAAAATCCGGGCTCCAACTGCCTCCAAACCGCCGCAGATACGCAAGAAATCCCCAGTTTTGGCGGCAAAATCTGGGCCGTTGAGCCTAGATTTTCTGTTGTGATTTGGTTGTTAGGTGGTTATCCACGTGGCCTTCTGGAAGATCCAATTGGCCCGCGGATCTCAACTGAATCCAAATTCAAATCTTGGGCTCTTTTGGGCTTATGGATTTAATCTCTTTAATTATTGCTAATTAAAGTGATTAATGGACTTTTTCTCTTTTACGTTGTGGACCTGTAAAAATAGAGAGAAAAGGGGTTAAAAATCACATTTTATTTACAATATGCATAGTATGAAAGTGGTAAAATATGCAAATATTATAACAATCATACCCCCATACCTAGATTTTGCTCGTCCTCGAGCAAAAAAGAAATAAAAAGAAAGAAAAAGAAAATCCTAACTAATTTATTACACCACTTTCGTAGGTGACACGATTGCACTGAGCACGTGCAACAAGCCGTTAAACCTCTAGGTTACCCTAGAGGAGGAGTGTTGTCTCCTGAGGGTTTTCAGCGGATTGCACCCACAAAATCCATAAAGAAAAATAAAAGGGTTAGTGAAATTTTTGATCCATATTTTAAAGATTCTAACTTGATCTATAGGTTTCAGGTTACCCTAAACTTTTCATTCTTCTTATAAGTGTCTATTTGGAGTTTTGTTTTCAGCTTAGGTTAAGATTTTAGGAAAAAGATCAAAAACCGGATTTTGCATCAATCCTAGGATATATACATCTATAAATATGAAGGATCTTTCTTAGACTAAGTTTATTTATTTACTAATATATATAATATTTTTTTTATTTACAATGTTTATTTATTTACATTTCCTTAGCATCCTTAGGCTTTCTAGTTTACCCTTGTATCGAGCCTTTAACCGATGACTCTCAAACCAGATGGTCTTAGGGCACCAGATGAGAAAACATCCCTCGGGTTTAAGGTCTCGAGTAAAAAAGGCCACGAAGGAATTTAAGGACTTAACCACCTTTAGGCGTGATCGGCAATGCTTCTTGAGGCACGGCTAACCAGCTTAGTCAGTGGCTAAGTATTTATTATTTATTTATGTACATCTTTTTTTTTAATTTTTTATTTTTTTTATTTTTATTTTTTTATTTTTTTATTTTTTTGCAAAAAATTTGATTGGGAAAGAATAGTGTTGTATTGTGGAGTATAATTTGCACACAAAATATATTCAATAAAAAGAGGAAAGGTTTAGAAACAACCTCAAGTGCTTTGATCACTCCACAAATGTATTTGATATGATTAATGTACCCTTTCCTATCTCTGTTATAGCAAGGGCTATACCGAGTCGATTCTCAGGGAGAGCTAGCGATGGAAGCGTTACGGTTCGTAGTGAAGCAAGAAAACGAAGATTCTTCTTTGTTATTTACACAAATGCAAGAAACATGGAAAAGAAAATAGAAGAATTGGTTGATTTGTGCATGATGGAAAATGAAAAGAAATCAAAACAAGATTGGCTTTGGGATTACAACTAAAAGAATGAAAACTTTATAAAAGATTTGAAGGTGAGAAAACCATGGCTAGCTAACCTTACTTCCTTACTAAAAACTTACTAAACTCAGTGATGGTGAATGTGTGCCTCATGTTGATTCATCGGCCAAGATTTGTCTTGCGTGTTGGTCTAATTACTTTCCCACTTGGATGACGGGTGATCATTCGTGGACTTGTCTTGTAGCCTCATAGATGTCATTGGCCTACAAATTAGACTTTCAATAATGGAATCAAAAGAGCTACACTCAAGGGATGCTAAGGAAGAAGATACAACATTCATTAATGGAAGTAAAGAAGTTGTACAACAAATAGCATATTGGTGATCCATCTCCATGTTCCATCAAGGCACTTGTTCTAGACAAGGTTCTAAATGAGGCACACATGAATCATATGGAGAATTACAACAAGATACTTGCCAAGCATGAAAGTAACCCATCAGAGAAGAGAAGATCATACACTTTGCAAGATTAAAGATAGCAATCACCCATGAGTTAGTAGTTGGCAAGGTAAGTTGTTAGCTAGCCATGAGAAGAAAGAATTAGCTACTAGCCATTACAATAAAAGAAAAGCAAAGCATGAATTAAATTGCAAGTAAAGTAAAGTTAGAAGTAAAGAAAGCAAGTAATATTAGAAAATGCTCAAGTAGAGAATAAGAGAATGGATCAATCCTTGCTTCACAAGTTGTCACACCTTGGTCTACACAAGCTTTCTCTCTCTTACAACTATCTTTTGCAGAATTTCTAGGGAGGAAGAAGATCTAGAGCACTACAAAAAATCCTAGAGAAAAACCTTACAAAAATACAAGCATCTAATCTCTAATCTTTAATCTCTCTTCCACATACAAATTCGGTGCCATATATGCTAATGGAAGTAAAACAAAGGATTTGAGATAGGAAAATGCAAACCACCCCCGGAGATCGTGGGGGGAAATCCAAAACAGTTGTGCAGAAGGCACCCGAGACAGAATTTGGAAGAGTTGCTCTGGATCTGCCACTGGAAGTAGAAATCAGCCAGGCAGAATTTTTCTGGGCGCCAGAGGTGGCCGGAGTGCGGTGGATCTGCGGCTGGAAGTGGGTTTTTGCGGCAGATCTGAGGAGTCTGGTGAAGGGAAATGTGACAGAGGTCGGATCTTGAAGGAGGTTCTCAGATCTGAAAGGAAGTCTGCGTTTGAGGGAGAAAGAGTTGGTGAGGAGAGTATTTATAGGGGTAGGTAAAAATGAGATTTCCAAATTTATCCCTAGGTCAAAGGTATATTTACAACCCTAGGTCAAAGGAGTTTGGAAATGAAAGGAATCCTAGGGAAGAGAAAATCCTAGGAATGTGAAACAAAAATCCCTATTTTTTTTTATATTTATTTATTTTTTACAAAAAATGTAAAAGAAAATTATTTACAAGTGTGGTCCCAAAATGATATTCAGGAAAATGCACGGGAAACTATACAGATGGAATTGTCACAAATAAACTGGGTCACAAAGACTCAATTCATGAACTTCGTGTGACACTGGATCAGTGGTAAAGAATGGCTTAAGACGTTGACCGTTCACAGTGAATTTGTTACCATTATTCGGGTCAAGAATCTCAATCGCACCATGGGAGAAGACATTTTGAACAATGAATGGTCCTGACCACCTGGTTCTCAATTTACCAGGGAAAAGGTGGAGTCATGAATTGTACAACAGAACCTTTTGTCCTACGACAAAAATCTTTCGGTGAATGGATTTATCGTGAAAAAGCTTGGTTCTGTGTTTAGTGATCCGAGCATTGTCATATACCTCGTTTCTCAGCTCTTCAAGCTCAGATAACTGCAACTTCCGTAGAACACCGGCTTTATTCAAATCCAAGTTCAGCTGCTTTAAAGCCCACATAGCTCGGTGTTCTAATTCAACAGGCAAGTGACAAGGTTTCCCAAATACAACTCGATATGGAGACATACCGACGACAGTCTTGTAAGCGGTCCTGTATGCCCATAAGGCATCAGTGAGTTTGATGGACCAATCCTTACGGTTCTGTCCTACAGTTTTCTCCAAAATGAGTTTTATCTGTCTATTCGTGACTTCAACTTGCCCATTGGTTTGAGGATGATAAGCCGTGGACAATTTGTGAGTGATAGAGTATTTACACATCAAGGCTTCAAAAGCCCTATTGCAGAAATGACTCCCATTGTCGCTTATTATCACACGGGGGGCTCCAAAGCGAGAGATGATGTTTTCTCTTAAAAACTTAATGACAACATGGTTGTCATTCGTCCGTGTTGGAATTGCTTCAGCCCACTTGGAAACATAATCTACGGCTACCAAAATGTATTGGTTACCGTAGGACAAAGGGAAGGGTCCCATAAAATCGATGCCCCAGAGGTCGAAAATTTCGACTTCCAAGATGGGTGTGAGGGGCATCATGTCTCTTTGTGTGATACGACCCGTCATTTGACACTTATCACAGAGCTTGCAGAAATTATATGCATCCTTAAAGAGAGTGGGCCAGTAGAATCCACTCTGAAGCACTTTCTCAGCAGTTTTCCGTGGACCAAAATGTCCACCGCAAGCTAACTTGTGACAGAATGTCAAAACGCTCTGATGTTCATCCTCAGGAAGGCATCTACATATGATTTGGTCAGGACAGTATTTGAATAAATATGGTTCATCCCAAAAGAAGAACCGCATTTGGCGCAGAAAATGGTGTTTTTCTTGTCCTGACCAATGAGAAGGTATTTGCCTGGTAGCAAGGTAATTCACTATATCAGCATACCAGGGCTCTCCACATATCTCAAAAATGTGCTCGTCGGGAAAATCATCATTAATCGGTATATTCTCCTTAGGTGCATTTGGGATTCTCGACAAATGATCAGCTACCACGTTCTCAACGCCCTTTTTATCTTTAATCTCCAAATCAAACTCTTGCAAAAGAAGTATCCATCGAATCAGTCTTGCCTTAGCATCCTTCTTTTGCATCAAGTATTTTAGGGCAGAGTGATCAGTGAAAATAACAGTTCTGGACCCTAGCAGATATTGGCGAAATTTCTCCAACGCAAAGACAACCGCTAAAAATTTCTTTTCAGTAGTTGTGTAATTGAGTTGGGCATCATTCAGCGTTCTGCTAGCATAATAGATTACGTGTTGCCTATTATCAATACGCTGCCCTAAAACAGCGCCTATAGCAAAGTCAGAGGCATCACACATAATCTCAAAAGGCTTGGTCCAATCTGGTGCAGATATGATCGGTGCAGAGACAAGTCTACTTTTATGCTCCTTCCATGATTTTTGACATTCCTCATCAAAGATGAAGGGTACATCCTTTCCTAAGAGATTTGTCAAGGGTCTTGCAATGTTGCTAAACCCTTGAATAAATCGCCTATAGAAACCGGCGTGCCCTAAAAATGATCTAATGTCTTTTAAACATGTCAGTTCAGTGAGCTTTGTTATGACTTCCACTTTGGACTTGTCTACCTCGATTCCTATTCTTGATACGTTGTGCCCAAGCACGATTCCTTGCTTGACCATAAAATGACACTTTTCCCAGTTAAGTGTCAATTTTTCTCCATACAGCGTTGTAACACCAACTTTAAATGGTACAAGCATTGCTCAAAGGAATCCCCATAGATCGAAAAATCATCCATAAAAATTTCCAAAAATTTCTCCACCATGTCCGAAAGAGGCTCAACATGCAACGTTGAAAAGTTGCAGGAGCATTGCATAGACCGAAGGGCATCCTTCGGTAAGCAAATGTTCCAAAGGGACAGGTGAAGGTAGTCTTCTCTTGGTCTTCGGGAACAATTGGGATCTGATTATATCCTGAATATCCATCCAGGAAACAATAGTACTCGTGTCCCGCCAATCTCTCCAGCATTTGATCAATAAATGGAAGTGAAAAGTGGTCTTTACGTGTGGCGGTATTCAACTTCCTGTAATCAATACAAACTCGAATCTTCGTTGGAAGACGTGTTTGTATCAATTCTTTATTCTCATTTCCACCACCGTAAATCCAGCTTTCTTAGGCACAGCGTAGACTGGACTTACCCATTGACTATCAGATATGGGATAGATAATCCCATTGTCTAATAGTTTCAAAATCTCAGATCTAACAGCTTCTTGCATAATGGGGTTAAGTCTACGCTGTGGGTCTCGTTTAGGCTTAGCATCTTCCGTCAAGTGAATCCTATGTTGGACAATAGAAGGACTAATCCCTTGATATCAGCCATGGTCCAACCAATGGCCTCTCTATTTTCCCTTAACACAGTCAGAAGGTCCTCTTCTTGTTGTTCAGTAAGATTGGATGTGATGATTACAGGAAAAGATTCCTTCTCATCCAAGTACTTGTACTTGAGATGATCGGGAAGAGCCTTAAGCTCAGAAGAAGGTGCCGGATCTATCACAGGTTGCTCATGGTGCAAGGGAAGAATAGGGGTGGAATTAGTGGTCCGTTCAACATTTGATCCAACAATCTGATCCAGGTTGAAGTCATCCGACTCCAACTCAAACTCCTCTTCAGACTCTTACTCCACCTCGTCCACATGTTCACTGGTCAAACCCTCAATCAAGTTCACTTCGAAGGAATCATTGTCCACATCCCTTCGCTGCTTCCCTAAATGGAAGACATTCACCTCTTTCGTCATATCTCCGAACGTTAACCGCATCGATCCATTTCTACAATTGATTATTGCATTTGCGGTGGCTAAGAAAGGACGTCCGAGAATGACGGGTGTTTGCGCTCTGTGATTTTGTATGGGCTGTGTTTCAAGAACAACAAAGTCCACGGGGTAAATAAATTCCCCGACCCGTATCAAAACATCTGTAATTTCCCCCTTGGGAATCTTTACAGAGCGGTCAGCCAATTGGATAGTCATCTGGGTTGGACGAAGGTTGCCTAACCCTAACTGCTGATATACGAAAAAGGGGAGAAGATTGATGCTCGCACCCAAGTCTAGCAAAGCCCTATTTATGGTGGTCTGCCCTATGATACAAGAAATGGTAGGGCTCCCTGGATCTTTGTACTTCACAGGGATCGGACCATTGAGCAGTTCACTTATGTTGGAAGCCAAAAAGACTTTTTTAGGGACACTTGCTTTTCTCTTTTTTGTACACATTTCTTTCAAAAACTTGGCGTAGGATGGGACTTGTTGAATGGCATCTAAGAGAGGGACATTGATTTGTACTTGGTTGAATATCTCTCTTATCTTCTCCATGTGAGCATTCATCTTATGATTTGTAAGCCTATTTGGGAATGGGACAACAGGCTTATATGTTTGCTCATCAACTTTGTCTTTTCCTTTTGACTGAGAAGTGGATGGTTGTGTGCTTGATGAAGGACTATCTTGCATGGGTTATACTGGAACAGAAGGTCGTGGCATTGGCACAGATTTGGGAGAATGATTTGAAACCTTATTATCTACATGCTTTCCAGATCTAAGGATTTGAATCGCTTGGCATTGGCTGGGTCCCAAGTCTTCAACTTCGTGCAGAGGAAAATGGGCTTTGGGATTGGGCACAGGTTGGCTAGGTAGCATTCCTTTTTGTCTTTCAGTCAAAGAGTTAGCCAACTGCCCTATTTGAATTTGCAATTTGTTCATGTCCTGCTGCTGATTGTTCATCATTGAAGCTTGGTTCTTAGATAAAGTCTCTATCATTTTCTCCAAATCAGAAATTCTTTTGTCTGAAGGATTGGGTGGTGGATGATGCTGAAATTGGGGCTGAAAATTTCCTTGATATGGCACAGGATTTTGATATGACTGGAATCTGGGTGGACTCTGGTATGAATGAACATTTGGTGGGTTCTGGTGGTAAGTCTGTGGATGAGACTGAGCAGGGTATTGTTGTGGAAATGGTTGTCTCGGCTGCTCAGGGCCAGACTGACTCCAAGAGAAATTCGGATGGTTTTGCCATCCCGGATTATAGGTTTTGGAGTAAGGATTGTAAGCGGGTCTGGTGTACGCGGCATTCGTACTCTCCTGAAACATTTGAGTTTGATAAACTGGACACTCCTCAAACAGATGATTCAGATCATGGCAGTAGGTACAACCCGGATTAACAACAGGTGGGTTGACCTGATTCACAGCAGAGTTTTCCCTGGACTCTAGCAACTCAATCCTCTTCATCAACTGTGTGATTTTAGCTTCTGCAGCTATTGAGGATCCTATGGAATGTAAACCAGTTCTGGAAGTTGTGGGTGCAGGTTTCTCAGTACATGATTCCCACTGGACTGTCTTTTCAGCTAATGCCTCAAAAGATCCCAACCCTGATCTTCATCCTTCTTTAAGAATTCTCCTTGACACATGGTTTCAAGGAGCGTCTTAGTCTGATAATCAAGCCCATCATAGATAATCTGGCACTGGCGCCATTTTTCTATACCGTGATGAGGACACAGGGCTACTAGGTCTTTGAAGCGCTCAAAGTACTTCCAAAATGGTTCATTGGCTTCTTGTTTGAATTGCATTATATTCTTCCTCATAAGGGCTGTCTTATGGATAGGATAAAATTTTTAAGAAAGACCTTAACGAAATCATCCCAAGAAGAAATTAAGCTAACTTGGAGATTATAAAGCCACTTCTTAGCGATATCCTTAAGTGCAAAAGGTATAAACCTAAGTCTGACAGCATCCTCGGTCAACTGGGAAATTCTCATCATAAGGCATACTTCTTCAAACTCTCGGATGAAGAAGTACGCATCCTCAGATTCAAGGCCATGGAATCGTGGAAGTGTATTTATGAACTGGGGCTTCAACTCAAAGTTATTTCCATTTGTGTTTGGGAGGAGAATGCACGATGGAAGTGATGTGCGAATCGGATAGAACTTGTCTTGCAACGAAACGTTGGTGGTCATGATTGTGTCGAGTGGTGGTGTATGTGGCAGTGTAGAAGTTCTTACAAGCCTAGCAGAATTAGGATCTCGATACCACTCTTGCATACAATTACACAATCAACGTGCACCTTTCACACAGGCGGAAAATGAAAAAATAACAATCAAGAAAAGGAAAAAAAATCAATCCAAGCTTTCTAGGTTTCCTGGACCTAGACGACTCCTAACTTTAGATCGTCCATAGGAGGTTTGGTGTAGACTTTGACTATAAGCAAATCAGCCAGGGAAGGGTAAGGTTGGTGGGAGGTTTTCCGTCAGAGACGTTCCTTAATTAAGTAACCAGCAACCTTCGGGCTTTCGGCCCTCAACCCCTTTCCTAGACACTGATTTTACAAAAGTCACTTTCCAACACTTTTCCCCCTTAGGATAATCTCCTAAGTGAGTCCGGATGTCCCTAGGGCCAACGTCTAGCAATTTTTAATTAGAAGCTTAGGATTGTGAGTGCGTGGGAAATGGTTTTTGGGCTAAGGAAGGGGTGATAAAATCCCCACCTTATCTTTTTTATGGGATTTGCCCTTAAAGTTTATTTGTGCAAGTGCACGATATCAACAAACAAGGTTCACTCAAAGCTTAATTAAATCAAACAAAGAGTGAGTCCTAGTCTATATGCTATGCTTACGTACCTTGTCTCCAGCACTCTTCAACAGTAAATGTAAAGGAATTGAAAGACACGTGCCTAGTATGCAAATGTCTAAACAATTTTCTTAACTTGCAACAAATTTTTTACTGTTGATTAGCAATTATCAGGTGAAGCAAACAAGATTTAAAGTATTGCAGCAGCTGTATTTTGCAGAGAAGCAAGCCCTGCAGAAAAGTGGTCAGTAGTCAACTCTTCCTTGCCGCAATTCTGCGGCAAAATCCCAGAATTTGCGGCAATTCAGAGGGATCCTGGTCTCTGCTTTCGAGAGCAGAGGCCCAGGTCCACTTATATGTTTCTGCAATGCAAGATTTGCTGTTTCTTCAACCTGTAACCTGCAACAGAGAAGAGTATTCGTTTAATTCTTCACTTGAATTCAAATACCGTTGCTCTCCTCGGCAACGGCGCCAAAAATTTGATTTGGATTGAGTAATGTAGAGTTATTACACAAGTATTCAATTAAAGAAGAAAGGTTTAGAGTTAACCTTGGTGCTCTTTTACTCCACAAATGTATTCAAAGATCAATATACCCTTTCCAATCTCCGCTATAGCAATGGCTATACCGGGTCGATTCTCCGGGAGAGCTAGCGATAGAAGCGTTACGGTATGGAGTGAAGAAATAAAAAACGAAATGTCTTCTATGTATTTACACAAATGCAAGAAGCAACATGAAAAGAAGTGATGGATTGGTGCATTATGGAAAAAGAAATCAAAAGAACTTGGGTGAAGTGTGTTGCAAAGAAAGAAAAGCTAGTAAAGAAAGTGTTAAAAAACTTTAGATGAGAAGGTACATGGCTAGCTAACTTTACCTCATTGCTAACTTGCTAAACTCAATGGTGATGCTTGATTGCCTCATGTTGATTCATTGGCAATAGGGATGTCTTGCTTGTTTGTTCAAGTGTTTTACCGTTATGGAGATGAGTGTTCTCTTGTTCTTAGCTTGAAGCCTCATATGAATTCATTGGCTCTCTAGATAGATGTTCAATGATGAACTCTAGGATTGGTACTCAAAGATGCTAAGTTCGAAGAATCAACATTCATTCAAACATTCAAGACATAACAACAAATTAGCTTGAAGTAGAGAAGTTGTTCTTACAAGTAGCATATGTAGGTGATCCATCTCCATGTTCCATCAAAGGCTCTTGTTCTAGACAAGGCTCTAAATGAGGCACACATGAGTCATATGGAGTATGAACAAGCAATTGCCAAGGGAAAGCAACTCTACTTCCTTGGTAAGTAAAAGAATTATCACAATGCAAGTATAAAGATAAGCATCATCCAAAGAGATAGAAGTTAGCTAGGTAAGTCCTTAGCTAGCCATGCAATAGAGACTTAGCTATCCATTACACTAGAAACAAAGCAACTATTTATGATGTAAAGCAATTAGAACTAAAGCAATAGAAATGAACTAGAATCAAAGCAAGAAATTAAAGCAAAGTAAAGTAGAACATACTAGAGCTTGCAAAGAGAAGAATGGAGTTCTTTTTGATTAATCCTTGCCTACAAGAATGTCACTTCCTTGATACAAGCTTTCAAACAGCACTCTCTCTCTCTCACTTTGTCAAAATCTCTAGGAGGAAGAAGATGAAGACTAAAAACCTAGGAGAATAACAAAATACAAGAATTTCCCCTATTTTCTTCTCTCTCTTCTCTGCTCTTTCGCACAGACCCTGGTCCTCTATTTATAGCCATCCATGAGAAGGATCTAGAGCCCTGGCCGTTGGCGCAAAATCCGGGCTCCAACTGCCTCCAAACCGCCGCAGATACGCGGGAAATCCCCAGTTTTGACGGCAAAATCTGGGCCGTTGAGCCCAGATTTTCTGTTGTGATTTGGTTGTTAGGTGGTTATCCACGTGGCCTTCTGGAAGATCCAATTGGCGCGCGGATCTCAACTGAATCCAAATTCAAATCTTGGGCTCTTTTGGGCTTATGGATTTAATCTCTTTAATTATTGCTAATTAAAGTGATTAATGGACTTTTTCTCTTTTAAGTTGTGGACCTGTAAAAATAGAGAGAAAAGGGGTTAAAAATCACATTTTATTTACAATATGCATAGTATGAAAGTGGTAAAATATGCAAATATGTATAACAATCAAACGCCGTCTCCAAGCCGACTCGATCCAAAACTCCTTGATCCACCGAGCAAATGCTATATATGATCTTTGACGCTCGGGCTCTTGAACCAACATGTGAAAGCTTCCAAATCTTCTTATTGAAGCTAATCACCTACTAATATCTTGATCAATGATCTGTAACTAAAATCACAAGATAATTAGTAAACATAACTACATGAGTTAATCATCATCAAAACTAGAGTGGAAGGCCTCTGGGCCAACAATCTCCCCCTTTTTGATGATGACAAAACTCATGGAGTTATATATGCATGGATTAAAGTTAAGCTTCAAAGAAGCTCCCCCTTAACTCATGCATAGCCAAATAAACATAATGAATATACAATGAAGGCTCTTAAACATGAATACATAGAAATGCATAAACAATAAATGGCTCTAGATACCAATGAAATGTTTAAAAACAAAACATGCTCTAGATACCAATTAAAACAAAACATGCTCTAGATACCAATTAAAATTAAACTAAATTAAACTTAATATATGCAAAAACATAAATATGCATATAAAACTCAAAATCTTTCTCCCCCTTTTTGTCAATCATCAACAAAGGGGTAAACAATCAAAATAAAACAAAATTTTCTCCCCCTTTTTAATACAAAGAAACAATCATCAATAAAGGGGTAAAGGCAAAACCAAATCAATAAATTTTTCTCCCCTTTTTGTTCGAAACAATGAATCAACAAAGGGTTAATAAAAATAATGTTCTCCCCCTTTTTGTCTAAAACAAAAACAAAAACCACATAGGGGTGACAATCAATTAAGGTACCAATTGAAAATATGTCAAAGTAGAATTGTTCTATATACATGCATGCTTAACTTCCTAGACAAACTTAATTTTGACTTACTTATTCATGAAACCAAGATCGGTTAAATCAAAAACGGAAAACCGAAAACCAATATTCAAAGCATGAAACGTGTGTGTGTTGTGAACTTGAGCATATCATACTATTCTAATCTTTACAATTTGGATCTAAACACAAAACTAAATTATGGTACCGATGTCTTCTTGTAGAGCGCCGTCTCCAAGCCGACTCGATCCAAAACTCCTTCATCCACCGAGCAAATGCTATATATGATCTTTGACGCTCGGGCTCTTGAACCAACATGTGAAAGCTTCCAAATCATCTTGTTGAAGCTAATCACCTACTAATATCTTGATCAATGATCTGTAACTAAAATCACAAGATAATTAGTAAATATAACAACATGAGTTAATCATCATCAAAACTAGAGTGGAAGGCCTCTGGGCCAACAATCTCCCCCTTTTTGATGATGACAAAACTCATGGAGTTATATATGCATGGATTAAAGTTCAGCTTCAAAGAAGCTCCCCCTTAACTCATGCATAACCAAATAAACATAATGAATATACAATGAAGGCTCTTAAACATGAATGCATAGAAATGCATAAACAATAAAAGGCTCTAGATACCAATGAAATGTTTAAAAACAAAACATGCTCTAGATACCAATTAAACAAAACATGCTCTAGATACCAATTAAAATTAAACTAAATTAAACTTAATATATGCAAAAACATAAATATGCATATAAAACTCAAAATCTTTCTCCCCCTTTTTGTCAATCATCAACAAAAGGGTAAACAATCAAAACAAAACAAAATTTTCTCCCCCTTTTTAATACAAAGAAACAATCATCAATAAAGGGGTAAAGGCAAAACCAAATCAATAAATTTTTCTCCCCTTTTTGTTCGAAACAATGAATCAATAAAGGGTTAATAAAAATAATGTTCTCTCCCTTTTTGTCTAAACAAAAACAAAAACCACATAGGGGTAACATCAATTAAGGTACCAATTGAAAATATGTCAAAGTAGCATCTTGATACCAATGAAAGTAAACATAGATCAATCAACAAATGGTATATGCGATATACATTCATGAAGAGGAAGATGTGAAGCTTCCCTACATAGATACATTACATGAAGGAGGGATGACAAGCCCTAATTCACATATCGTACACTATGTAATGCATAAGAGGAGATGTGAAGCTCCCCCTACACACGTGTACCACATAAAGAAAAGATTATCAAGCTCTTCAATATAAGATACACTCATCATGAATCTATATGTAGAAGAGATGTTAAGCTCTCCTTACATATAGGCAATATAAATCAAAACTTTTGTATTTTTCTTTTAAAACAAAATTTTAAATTTTCTCAATAAAACAAATTTGATACCAATTAAAGTATTATTCTTTTTAAACATATGATATCAAATTGAAATTATTATTTTCTATCATAAAGTAAGGGAGTGGAGATACAAATACCAATTGTAAACATGAAAATCAAATTTTCTCCCCCTTTATGAAATACCAACAAAACACATGCATAGGCTTGAAATAAGATACCAATTAAAAAGCAATTGAAAACTAATCAATTGAAACAAAGTTAAAGCTCAAGCACTAGCATAAACAAGATTTTGTGCTTAAAGATATAGGGATATAATAAGCACAAATAAAACATATATATGTATGAAAAATAGATACCAATTGAAATTGATATTCTTTAAAAAGAAAGCATACATACATACAAATATATATGAGTATACAAGAAAGGTCAAGATTGATACCAATTGAAAGAATTCAATGATACCAATTGAAACAACAATAATGATCAAGTATATACATCATATAACTAGCACCCAACCATGTTCAAGTTTAAATGATTTTCACTATAATGCATACATGAGCATGATCTCCCATCCAACCTCCCATTAAGGTAGGGGTTTTCAAAAATAGGTTTGAAAATAGAGTACGTTTGAAAATCTCTACCATAAGAAGAATACGAACTAGTTAAATGGGAAATCTTGTTAACTAGTACGAAATCCTTCAAGTAAGGAATAAAACAAAATTGTTTTTCATGAAACACATGTAAATCACATGATCACTAAACACTCAAAATCCATAAAGCCCATATCATAGTCTCATGAAAACAAATCATGAGTAAACTAATAAAGTGAGTGTACAAGTATAATATGACACATATCAATATGAAAATATTCAATTAAGCTCATATGAAATTCCTTAAAAACATGAAAACATGAAAAACTAGATTTTCATTACCAATTGAGATTACCTAAAAACATGAAAATCATCAAAACGATTTAAACTTCAAGGTATATGTATGTCATGTACAAACTAAAGTATACATACATATCCTAAACATAATGAGTCCACAAAAGTATATGCATGAAGGCACGTGGCTCAAAAGGATGTATATGTATAAACAATAATTTGGATAAAATGGACATATACATGAAGTTAAACATAAACACAGGGGAACATGAAAAACTAAATTTCCATTAAAATCAATTTCATTTTAAGGTATATGTATGATTTGTCAACACAAAAAGTATACATACATATCTCTAAACACAATTGTGTCCATATGTATAGATTTGCATGAAAAGCAAATGACTCAAGGGGTATACATGTATAACTTAAAGTTTGGCAAAATAGACATATACATGAAATGAAAACACATGATCATAAAACAAAACCAAAATGGGAATACAAGTTTAAAATGCATGGATCATCAAAACTAGACTATACTAGCACATCTAATGGGAGCAAATAAGCATTCAAGTATAAACATATATAAAGATTTATTTGTGTCCCACTACATGTACAAGTATAAATTTTAGTCTTAATGAAAACTAACATCTAAACAAGTAATCAAATCATTAAGCATAAAATGGGATATAAATCAACATAAAAATCATAAATATGATCATTATGTAAATCCACATGCTATTAGAATCATGATATACATAATAGCTAAACAAATGGTGAGAACACAACATATGGGTCCATATAAACATAGGTGATCTCAAAAGCTATACATGCATGTCAATGATCTAAGAATCATGGCATTTAACATAATAAACTCTAAACATCAAAACATGAGATATCAAAACAAGAATCATAAACACATATGATCATCATGCATATGCATTAGATCTAGGACATACATATTAGTTTAAAAACAAAGTGAGAACACAAAGATAGGTCCATAGGTGTCTCAAGTAACTAAACATGTATATCACTAATCTAAATCACATGGCATAATCATAATAAACAATGAAACATGACATGCTATAAAATGATAAACGTGAAAAGCATGCAAATGTAAACGGGAGTTAGAGATCTATACCAAAACCGATGAGGGCACCTCTCTAGTTCTCCAAACCAATGATGGTCCTCCTCCACCAAACTCCCCTTGAAAGTGATGCATCCAAATTGTTTTCGTTAAGCACGGAACGCATTCACTTCAAGGCACCGCTACTCTCACGTGATGTGAGAGCCCACACCTACATCAAAAATCAAAGGAGTGGTCTTTGGTACCCATTTTCTTTTGGGTCCATAAGGGTTAGTATCTCTCCTAACCCAAACAAGATTATTTGCTAAATTTTCAATATGTAAACGATCATAGCAAAATCTAGAAAGGTGGCCTTTTCGACCATAATGTGTACAAATGTACACATGGGCATACATAGTGTGAAGTTTGTGATCGTGATGAGCATGTGTATGCCGTGATGGGTGTACATGCAAAGATGGACCTTGTTTCTTACGAACCAAGGTTTCCAAGCGTGTATGATTTAAAGTACATTGGCTCAAAGTGGAGCCCAAACACTCAACACTTTTCTTCAAAATATTTATATCATTTTCAATAGTTGAAAATAAAGTGGAGCATGCAATAGATGTGCTAGATGAAGAAGCTACACTAGCATGGTAAACATGATTATCTATATCCTTTTTCAAAGATTTATTTTTATTTAAAACAAGATCTAATCTTTAGTAATGAAATCAATTTCATTTTTTAAAACAAGGTTATTTTTTAAAACAAAATTCAATTTTGAAGATAAAACCTCATTGTTTTTCACAACATCATCACAATCATTTTTGCTTTTTAAAACATCAATCTCTTTTAGGGCAAGGTCTAGTTGAGATCTTAGTGAGTCACGTTCACTAGTAATCTCTTCCTTCTCTTGCAAAACCGATTCAAAAGTTGAGCACAAATCCTTCATTTCTTCTTTTAAATCAAAATGATTCTTTTTCAAAAGATTATGTTTTTCCAAAAAAATTTCAAGCTTTGTGGCAAGTTCCATATTTAAGGTTTGAGCTTCTAAACAACCATCGCAATAGGAACTAGAGCAATCATCTAGTTAAGAATCCGATTGTACCTCAAGGGAGTCTTTCCCTTGGACCATGAGGCAATGCTCGTCGGACATGTCTCTCCTACATCTTCTCAACTTGTTGATGATCCTTGGTAGCTCGGGAGAAGTCAATATGCTCCAAACTGCAAAAGCCGAATCATAATGATCAAACACAGGTAAAAGATCTTCATTAAGAGATGCTCTAAGTGTTTTAAGTGCTAATGCATTAGCCTTTTTATTCTTGCTACTATTAGGGAATGATTCCATAGTGGAGGCTTGATAAACTAGATGTCCTAGGCTTTTAAATGACTACTCATCTTGGCCATCCATATATCATGTCTAGCAAAATCAAACATAGGAGGGCTATCCATGAGTGCAAACTAAATGTGTGCAAATGAACAATGCAAATAAAGATTAGCAAACCAAGATCTCACTCCTAGGTGGTTATGTTGGCCCAAAGACCTTCCACCCTAGTTTTGATGATGATTAACTCATGTAGTTATGTTTACTAATAATCTTGTGTTGTTTAAGTTTCAGATCTTTAACCAAGATATTAGTTGGTGATTAGCTTCAACAAGGTGTTTGGAAGCTTTTCATAGTGATTCCAGGGCCAAAGCTTCATGATCACATATTGCCTAGCCCATGGATGGAGTTTTGGAGCAAGTCAACTTGAAGATGAAGATCATCAAGAAGACTTAGGTATCCATAGTTTAGATAGTGTGTTTTAGATCCATTTGTAAAGTTTAGTATAGTTGATATGCTCAAGTGCACAACACACAAAAGATTTATGTTTTGGATTTTGGTTTTCATGAATAATAGATCAAAACAAGTTTAATTTGTTTATATGTATAGTAGATGGTTTCTATTTATACATGCATGCTTAAACTTCTTAAACAAACTTATTTTGACTATCCTATTCATGTTTTGGAAAAATCAAGTTTGATAAAAATACAAGTTTTGTTTTTGATAAAATTTGCAAGACTCAAAAATGAATTGATATGATTGATATATGTCTTGAAATTTTTATCACATGTTTGTGTTTCAATACAAAATGTTAAAACAAGTTTTGTGGATTTTTAGAAGACTTAAAAGATTTTTCAAAATATTTTTAAACTATTTTTCTGACCCAGAATTCTGTTTCAGGCTTCAACCAGTCGACTAAGTCAACTGACCAAGTCGACTAGGGTGAAGTCGGTCGACCGGGCCGGTCGACCGACATGCACAAATCTGTGCACGTTTGGCAGCTTTGGGACGGTCGACCCGGACGGTCGACCGGTCTGAGAGAGTGCTCTCTGTTTGTTTGGGTCGACCGGGCCGGTCGACCGTGGTTGCCCAACGGTCACATTTCTGACCGTTGGCGGTCGACCGGGCCGGTCGACCGTCAGCCTGTCAGGCTGCTAGCTCAGCCTAACGGCTAGTTTCTGGTTTAGCCTATATAAACCCCATCTCTTTGGGTTTTTGGCTAAGATTTTCAAGGAGAAAAATTTCTGATTTCTAAAGTGTTTAAAACAAGTTTTCAAAAGTGTTTTGGGCTTTAAACTTCCAATTTGATTTGTGTTTTGAGTTTTTGGAAAATCAAAGAAAACTAGGTTTTGGGATATTGAATTGGTTTTCATTTTCTATCATCTACAAGAGATTTCCCAATTAGTTTTTCTTTGTTGCTTGTTTCTAAAAACACCTTGTTTCCACACTTGAGCTATCATACTATCCTAATCTATTAGGATCCTTGTTTTGTGGAAAAGAAAGAAAAAGAGATTGTTTGAGGTTGTTGAACCTCTTAGTTATAAACACCCATATTCTTGTTGTATCCCTCTTCGGTAGAGGTGATCGGGTGATTGGTTTGCTCCCTCTAGTGAGAGGTGGAGTTGGTTTGTAAACCCTCTTTGGTAGAGGTGTTGGTTGTTGTTGTGGTTGTTTGGCTACGAGCCTACCCCTCGGTTGTGAGGTGGTTGTTTGAGAGAGGAGTTCGGTACTCCATTGTTATAAAAAATCCTTCTCGGTGAAGGTTCCCTCGGTGGGAGTCCTCAGTGGACGTTATAGTGGATTGGAAATCCTACATGGTGGTGTAGGCGGGGATGTAGAGCAAGGTGCTCGAACCTCGAAACATATCTTGGCCTTTGCGTTTGATCCACTTGTCTCTCAACTCTCTCTCTCTTTATATTGTGCAAAGCATCATTCATCATTCATATCATACTTGCTTGCATTTGTGCTGTGCCTTGCATTGATTCATATTGATATATCATCTTATATACTTGGTTGCTTGTGTGTGCCTCACTTGTACTTAATCAACAAGAGCTTCACATAGCACCTTAACTCATTCAAGGGAATCAAGAGGAGTTAGTCCAGAGCCCTTCACGGGGAATTCGGCTACACTTGTTGATTGTATTAAGTGTGTTGCAAAATTTGCATTAGTTTTCGCATTTAGCGCATTTAGTTCTTAGATTAGCACTTACACCTATTCACCCCCCCTCTAGGTGTTTTTCAATTGGTATCAGAGCAGGTTCTCCTGATATTAGGCTTAACATCCTAGGAGTGAGATCCATTTGCTTGCTAATCTATTGTTTGCATTTGCTTGTTTTGCACACGTATAGTTTACCATGGACTTCATGACCCCACCTAGTTTTGACCCTTCCAACATTGTTGTTTGGAAGTATAGGATGTCCATGTACCTAAAGACCCTAGATTTGCATGTCTTTCTTGCGGCCACCAAGAAATGCTATCTTGGAGATCGCAATCATATAGGGGCCAATGCACAAGCCCTAGAGGCCATTAGAAGCACGCTTTCAAAAGATTATCTTATGCTTGTTTCTAATCTTGATTCCGCTTTTGTAGTGTGGAACAAGTTGACGACAACCACCACCTCCAAGCTTCAAGAACAAATTCTACCGGAGGAATCTAGTGGAGAATCCGAGCCACAACAATGCTTTATGGTCCAAGGGAATGACTCCCTTGAGGTACACTCAGAAACCCACTTAGATGATAATGATGATGCTAGTTCTTCATGTGATGATATTGTAGATCCCCATGCTTTAAATGAAGAACTTTCTATTGTGTGTGAAAAACTAATAGAAAAATATAAGATTTTGAAAAAAAAAGTCTAGGCTTTGAAAAAGATAATAAAGATTTATTTTCTAGACTTAATATGATTTTGCAAGAGAAGATGGAGATTTCTAATGAAAGGGATTCATTGAGATCTCAATTAGACCTTGCACTTAAAGAAAATGAGTTTTTAAAATCTAAAAATGATTGCCATGCTATCTTAAAGAAAAATGATGTTTTGTCTTCAAAATTGAATTTGTTTTAAAAGAAAATGATTCTTTGAAAATTAAGATTGCTTCAATTTCTAAAGACTTGGATGCTTGTTTAAAGAAAAATATTATTTTACAAAATAATATTGATGCTCATGTTTGTCATACTAGTGTAGCTTCTTCATCTAGTCTACCTAATGCATGTACCTCTTCTTCTAAGATTAATGATGATATTTGTATGTTATAGAAGAGAGTAGATTGTTTGGGCTCCACTATGAGCCAATGTGCCATGAACCATACACGCTTGGAATCCTTGATTCGAAAGAAATAAGTTCCATCCTTTATGCATGCACACCCTCCACGGCATACACATGCTCATCACGGACACTCTCATCACATGTATGCTCATGTGTACACTTGTACACATTGTGGACGTAAGGGCCACCTTGCTAAATTTTGCTGTGATAGATTACATAATGTAAATTTAGCAAAGAATTTTGTTTGGGTTAGAGAAGGTACTAACCCCTATGGACCCAATAAGATATGGGTACCAAAGACCACCCCTAAAGTTTTTGATATAGGTGTGGGCTCTCACATGACGTGAGAGTGATGACACCTTGGAGTGGATGCGTTCTGTACTTATAGGAAATCATTTGGATGCATCACTTTCAAGGGAAGATTTAGTGGAGAGGACCACCATGTTTTGGAGACAAGGAAAGTTGCATTCTAGGTTTTGGTAACGATTCCTAACTCCCATTTATTGTTTTCATGCTTTTAATATTCATTGTTTATAGCATGTTTTATTGTTTGGTGATTAGTATGAAAATACCATGTTAATTAGATCCTTGACATACATGTATAGCATTTTGAGACACCCATGTTTATATGGACCCATATTTTGTGTTCTCACCGTTTGTTTTAGCTATCATGTTTATCTTAGGTTTAATAACATGTGAATTTGCATAATAATCATGTTTTTGTTTATCAT
The DNA here is from genome assembly GCA_038442645.1 of Agave tequilana. Lineage (NCBI taxonomy): Eukaryota > Viridiplantae > Streptophyta > Magnoliopsida > Asparagales > Asparagaceae > Agave > Agave tequilana. The sequence continues at coordinate 66,554 of JAVJIF010002996.1, forward strand.
GATGATTTTTATATTTGTTTTTGATGCTTCATGTTTTGAATATATGTTTAGATGTTAGGTTTCATTAAGACTAGTTATATACTTGTGCATATAGTGGGCCACAAATAAATCTATATATGTTTGAGCTTGAATGCTTATTTGAACCCATTAGATGTGCTAGTATAGTTTAGTTTTGATGATTCATACATTTTAAACTTGTATTCTCATTTTTGAATTTGTTTTATGATTGTGTGTTTCACTTCATGTATATGTTTGTATTGCCAAACTTTAAGATATACATGTATACCCCTTGAGTCATTTGCCTTCATGCAAATCTATATATGGACTCAATTGTGCTTAGGGATATGTATGTATACTTATTGTGTTGACAATTCATACAATACCTTGAAATGAAATTTGTTTTGGTGAAGATTTAGTTTTTCTTGATTTTGTGTTATTTGTTTAACTTCATGTATATGTCTATTTTATCCAAATTATTAGATATACATGAATATCCTTTGAGCCACGTGCCTTAATGCATATATTTTGTGGACTCGTTGTGTTTTGGATATGTATGTATACTTTAGTTTGTATTAGACATACATATACCTTGAAGATTAAATAAGTTTTAATGATTTTCGTGTTTTCAATGTTTAAGGAATAATTGAGCTTAATTGAATATTTTCATGATTATGATATTCACACATTATTTGTACACTCACATTTATTGCTTGCTCATGTTTTGTATTCATGAGTCATATTTATGCCTAATTGAATTAGAGTGTTGATTATCATGTGGATTTCATGTTTCATGTAAAATAATTTTATTTTATTCCTTACTTGAAGGATTTCGTACTAGTTTACAACTTTTTCATTTAACTAGTTACGGTATTCTTCATTTTGTAGAGTTTTTCAAACAAAGCTTATTTTTCAAATCTATTTTTGAAAACCCCTACCCTTAACGGGAGGTTGGATGGGAGTCCATGCCTTGTATGTTTATATTGAAAATCATTTTAAACTTGTGCATGAGATGGGAGGATTAGTTATATGAGTTATACCATGCTATTGTTGTTATGTCAATTGGTATCATTGAACTCTTTCAATTGGTATCATTTTGATCTTTTTGTATACTCATATGTTTAGTGTGTATGTATATTTTCAATTGGTATCATCTATTGGTGATTGGTACTCATTCTATTTCATACACATATACTTGTTTTATTTGTGCTACTATATTTCTATATTTTAAGCACAAATTTCGTTTATGCTAGAGCTTGAGCTTCAACTTTATTTCAATTGATTTAGTTTTCAATTGGTATCTTATTACAAGCCCACGCATAATTTTTGTTGGTATTTCATAAATGGGGAGAAAATTCGTTTTTCATATTTCAATTGGTACTTGTATTTCCACTCCCTTACTTTATGATAAAAAAAATAGTCACTTCAATTGTTTATTTGGATTAAAAAGAAAAATACTCTATTTTGATATTAAGATGTCTTGTGTTTTAAATTGGTATCTAAAAATTTTGTTTAAAGAAATATTCAAAAGTTTGATTTATATTGACTATATGCAAGGAGAGCTTAACATCTCTTCTACATATAGATTCATGATGAGTGTATCTTGTATTGAAAAGCTTAACATCTCTTTTTTATGTGGTACACGTGTGTAGGGGGAGCTTCACATCTCATCTTATGCATTACATAATGTGTGTTATGTGAATTAGGGCTTAACATCCCTCTTTCATGTAATGCATATGTGTAGGAAAGCTAACTTAGCGTCTTCCTCTTCATGAATGTATATAGCATATAACATTTATTGATCTTTGTTTAATTTCTATTGGTATCAAGATGCTTCATTGACATTTTTTTATTGATATCATGTTGTTTAAAGTCACCCCTTATTGACTTTGTTTTTTGTTTTAGACAAAAAGGGGGAGAACATTGTTTTATTATTTTGATTGACTCAAAAAGGGGGAGAAAGATTTTTACCCCTCATTTATTGTTTTGATTGTATACCCCTTTGTTGATGAGTGACAAAAAGGGGGAGAATAATTTGAGTTTATATATGCATACTTATGTTTTTGCATATATTAAGTTTTATTGGTATCTAGAGCATCTAGTGCTTTTGTTAATGTTTTATTGTTTTATTGGTATTTAGAGCATCTAGTGTTTTTGTTAATGTTTTATTAATTTAATTAGTATCTAGAGCTTCTAGAATATGTTTTATGCATGTTGATGCATACATGTTTATATGCATACTTGTGTTTAGTTTTCTCATGCTTAACAAATAAACAATAGATATGCATATATGTTTTGTTTTGCAAATAGGAGAAAAAGAATTTGAAGAATTTGATATGTTTTATCTCCATATATTTGCATACATATTTTTGAGCTTCATTGTCATATATTATTATTTGTTTATGCATGAGTTAAGGGGGAGCTTCTTTGAAGCTTAACTTTAATCCATGCATATATAACTCCATGAGTTTTGTCATCATCAAAAAGGGGGAGATTGTTGGCCCAAAGGCCTTCCACCCTAGTTTTGATGATGATTAACTCATGTAGTTATGTTTACTAATAATCTTGTGTTGTTTAAGTTTCAGATCTTTAACCAAGATATTAGTTGGTGATTAGCTTCAACAAGGTGTTTAGAAGCTATTCATAGTGATTCCAGGGCCAAAGCTTCATGATCACACATTGTCTAGCCCATGGATGGAGTTTTGGAGCAAGTCAACTTGAAGATGAAGATCATCAAGAAGACTTAGGTATCCATAGTTTAGATAGTGTGTTTTAGATCCATTTGTAAAGTTTAGTATAGTTGATATGCTCAAGTGCACAACACACAAAAGATTTATGTTTTGGATTTTGGTTTTCATGAATAATAGATCAAAACAAGTTTAATTTGTTTATATGTATAGTAGATGGTTTCTATTTATACATGCATGCTTAAACTTCTTAAACAAACTTATTTTGACTATCCTATTCATGTTTGGAAAAATCAAGTTTGATAAAAATACAAGTTTTGTTTTTGATAAAATTTGCAAGACTCAAAAATGAATTGATATGATTGATATATGTCTTGAAATTTTTATCACATATTTGTGTTTCAATACAAAATGTTAAAACAAGTTTTGTGAATTTTTAGAAGACTTAAAAGATTTTTCAAAATATTTTTAAACTGTTTTTCTGACCCAGAATTCTGTTCCAGGCTTCAACCAGTCGACTAAGTCAACTGACCAAGTCAACTAGGGTGAAGTCGGTCGACCGGGCCGGTCGACCGACGTGCACAAATCTGTGCACGTTTGGCAGCTTTGGGACGGTCGACCCGGACGGTCGACCGGTCTGAGAGCAGTGCTCTCTGTTTGTTTGGGTCGACCGGGCCGGTCGACCGTGGTTGCCCAACGGTCACATTTCTGACCGTTGGCGGTCGACCGGGCCGGTCGACCGTCAGCCTGTCAGGCTGCCAGCTCAGCCAAACAGCTAGTTTCTGGTTTGGCCTATATAAACCCCATCTCTTTGGGTTTTGGCTAAGATTTTCAAGAAGAAAAATTTCTGGTTTCTAAAGTGTTTAAAACAAGTTTTCAAAAGTGTTTTGGGCTTTAAACTTCCAATTTGATTTGTGTTTTGGGTTTTTGGAAAATCAAAGAAAACTACGTTTTGGGATATTGAATTGGTTTTCATTTTCTATCATTTACAAGAGATTTCCCAATTAGTTTTTCTTTGTTGCTTGTTTCCAAAAACACCTTGTTTTCACACTTGAGCTATCATACTATCCTAATCTATTAGGATCCTTGTTTTGTGGAAAAGAAAGAAAAAGAGATTGTTTGAGGTTGTTGAACCTCTTAGTTGTAAACACCCTTATTCTTGTTGTATCCCTCTTCGGTAGAGGTGATCGGGTGATTGGTTTGCTCCCTCTAGTGAGAGGTGGAGTTGGTTTGTAAACCCTCTTTGGTAGAGGTGTTGGTTGTTGTTGTGGTTGTTTGGCTATGAGCCTACCCCTCGGTTGTGAGGTGGTTGTTTGAGAGAGGAGTTCGGTATTCCATTGTTGTAAAAAATCCTTCTCGGTGAAGGTTCCCTCGGTGGGAGTCCTCGGTGGACGTTATAGTGGTTTGGAAATCCTACACGGTGGTGTAGGCGGGGATGTAGAGCAAGGTGCTCGAACCTCGAAACATATCTTGGCCTTTGCGTTTGATCCACTTGTCTCTCAACTCTCTCTCTCTCTTTATATTGTGCAAAGCATCATTCATCATTCATATCATACTTGCTTGCATTTGTGTTGTGCCTTGCATTGATTCATATTGATATATCATCTTATATGCTTGGTTGCTTGTGTGTACCTCACTTGTACTTAATCAACAAGAGCTTCACATAGCACCTCAACCCATTCAAGGGGAATCAAGAGGAGTTAGTCCAGAGCCCTTCACGGGGAATTCGGTTACACTTGTTGATTGTATTAAGTGTGTTGCAAAATTTACATTAGTTTCCGCATTTAGCGCATTTAGTTCTTAGATTAGCACTTACACCTATTCACCCCCCCTCTAGGTGTTTTTTCAGGTTAAACCAAAATATCAGGAGCGGAGGCTCTGATACCAATTGAAAATCACCTAGAGGGGGGTGAATAGGTGATTATGCTAATCTAATGAACTTAATGCGGAATTTAAAAACTAATAGCAATTAACAAGAGATGCACACTCAAACAAGCCAAGCAAATAATTATGAATGAACAATATGAATAGATGCAAGGCACAAAGTAAAGAGAGAGAGAGAGAGAGAGAGAGAGGAGAGAGTAAGAGCCAAGGGATCAAGCGCAAACAACAAGATATGTTTCGAGGTTCGAGCACCCAGCTCTACATCCCCACCTTCACCCAGAAGGATTTTAAGTCCACTAGCTTGTCCACAAAGGACTCCCACAAAGGGAACCTCCACCGAGGATTTGGGGCAATAACAATTACAAGGAGTACCCAACTCCTCTCCTTACAAACACAACCTCCTCCTTGAGGCACAACTCCAAGCCAACAAACAATCACCTCACAACTTGAGGGATTAGCACAAAGCAACACAAGGATCACCTCACCACTTGAGGGATAAAACCCAAAGGCACAAAGCCAAGCAAAGATAGGGTTTTCAACTTGGTGGTCTAAACAACAACCACAAACAATTTCTTTCCCACACAAAGATCTTATAGAATGAGATAGTAGATGTAGCTCAAGTGTGGAGAAAACCAAAGGAATGGAAATCAAAAACTCAAAGAAAATCTTTGGGAAAGAGCTAGAAACCAAGATGAAGAAATTGAATCAAAATCTTTTCCCAAAAACCCTTTCTTGATTTTCCAAACCCTAACAAAAACACCAAATAGATTGATCAATATAAAGCCTAAAAACTTCTTTTGATTGCTGTGAAAATACTAGAGAGTCAGGAAAAATTCGCACAAAAAATCTTAGAGAAAACTGGCCATTAATGGGGTATTTATAGCCCCTAAAAAAATATAGCCGTTGGCAGCAGAAACTGCTAGAAATGACCTACCGGTCGACCGCTCGGTCGACCGTCCAACGGTCACATTTTGACCGTTGGCAACTGACGGTCGACCGCCCGGTCGACCGAATAGAACAGAGAGCACTGCTCTCTGGTCCGGTCGGCCGGCCGGCCGACCGTCCCACTGTGCTGCCAGATGTGCACAGCTCTGTGTACGTCGGTCGACCGCTGGGTCGACCGGCCATTGGTTCGGCCGACCGCACGGTCGACCGACCTGGCCTGTCAGCCAGTGTCCTGGGTTAGAAAACAGGATGGAAAAATATTTTAATAAATCTATAAAACTTGTAAAAATTACACAAAAATAGTTTTCTCATTTTATATTGAAATATAAATATGTGATAAAAATTTCATCACAAATAACAAACATTTTTAAACATTTTTGTGTCTTATCATTTTTACCAAAATCCAAAACTTGTATTTTCTAAAACTTGGATTTTTGAATAGAAAATACATTTTGTCCAAAACTTATCCAAATACAAAAACATGATATTAAACAACATTTAGGCATGATGTATATGGATATAATCCTATATACATGAAACATATATATATCCATGTTTTTGACTTTAATTCCAAAATTTGTTTTGTTGAAAATACCAAAACATAAACCACATGAATAAGTAAGTCAAAACTAAGTTTGTCTAGGAAGTTAAGCATGCATGTATATAGAACAATTCTAATATACATTAAACCATGTAAACTTGTTTTGAAACTATCTATTCATGAAACCAAGATCAGTTAAACCAAAAACAGAAAAACCGAAAACCAATATTCAAAACATGAAACGTGTGTGTGTTGTGAACTTGAGCATATCATACTATTCTAATCTTTACAATTTGGATCTAAATACAAAACTAAACTATGGTACCGATATCTTCTTGTAGAGCGCCGTCTCCAAGCCGACTCGATCCAAAACTCCTTGATCCACCGAGCAAATGCTATATATGATCTTTGACGCTCGGGCTCTTGAACCAACATGTGAAAGCTTCCAAATAATCTTGTTGAAGCTAATCACCTACTAATATCTTGATCAATGATCTGTAACTAAAATCACAAGATAATTAGTAAACATAACTACATGAGTTAATCATCATCAAAACTAGAGTGGAAGGCCTCTTGGCCAACAGCTTTAAGCATGGATACCTCTCACCAATCTTACCCCTACATGACCGATTAACTTGTGGTCAGATTCAGCAATATACCCCCGTGGACAGTCTAACCAGTTAGGAGTCATCTAGGTCTAAGGTTTACCCTAACTTAGGTTAGTTTTTTTCTTTTTATTTGTTTGCTTATTTATTTGTTTTTCTTTGTTTGTGTTTGACAATTCCTGTGTGATATGATTTATAACAATAATTGTTTAAATTTTAATGGCAAACCATATTACACCCTGATCTCTTTTTTAGATATTACCAATTCGGCATATCATAACTTTAACCAACCTAATGTGCCGGATTGGTCTTATCCAAATCAATATAACTCATGCCCCCAATCTTATGACCATAATTTTTAAATAATTTCAACTCTTCACAGAGTCAATGGGGATTCACCTCCCCCGAGTCCAATTTTCAACCAACTTGTCCTCCTTATCCACTTTGTCCATAATATTTCTAAGAATCATACTCAGTTCCACCAGTTCACAATAGAAAACCATTAATCTTGAAAATGAGTATGCGTGAGTCCAAGTAACAATCACAAAATTTGACGGACTCACAATTTCACCACAAATTTCAAAACAAAACTTCATCTTTTCAAGTCCAATCACGAGAAAATGATGAACCAATCGACTATGGAAAGCTGCTTGAAGTCACGACTTAGGCTCAAATTGCTCATAACCATGACATAGATATAATAGTTCAAACTCTCCATTCTTATCGTTTGACCATTTTTGATGTCGCTAACCATTCTTTTAGAGCCGAAGAATCATGTTGTTTTGGAAAACAATATTCTATTTTAACACACCCATTTGAACTTGCCCGAACTCTAATTTTAAAAATTACATAAACATTTTGACAAGTTATCCCTTTCCTGAAATTGAACTTGAGAATGAATATGATCCTGAATCTCAACTTAGTGATTCAATTCTACTTCCTGATTTAATAATGACTCTAGTGTCTTCACATGATTTCAATCTATTTCCTGAGTCAACTTGGATCTTGTGCCAATTTATCATGAAATTGAATCGCCAATCTTTTATAATCATCATATTGAACTTGACCAATTTCATACTTTTGAAAGTCTCATTGACAAATTGGAAAGTTCTCATATTTATGAAATTGAACTCAATGAGAAATGTGACTTAGATTCTCAAATTTGTGATCCAGTACAAATTCCTGAATAAATATTGACTCTAATTTTGTTACCCAACTTGAGTAATATTTTACAGTCAGTTTTAATTCCCACGCCTGTCATTCTTGAACTTATATTACAAATGTTAAGTTATATTCTGTTGTTGGGAAATGAATGTGGACCTGAGTTTTAACTTCTTGATTTGGGCCCACTTTGTGAACCAATCTCGACTCCTAAACTTTTACTTGACTAACTCACTTTTCTGAGTCGGTATTAGTTCTCATACTTCCTAAGTCCAAGTCAATCATTCCCTCTTTTCACACTCCATTTTGGGACAAGAGTGTTGATAAATTTGACTCTGAAATTATTTGTGAAATTTAAAAATTAGATGGGTTAAATTATTAATTAAAATCATTCATATATACATCATTTTAATGGGTTATATTAGAAATTTTCTGGTGGGTTTCTCCGAACTCCACACAAATTAGATTGGGCCGCATTTCGTGGACCAATCAGACCACCACCAGAACCACCACCTTAAGGTAATATTTTCCTTCCCTTTCTTCTTTTTCATGCATCTATGCATTAATTCATACATTGAGGATAATGCATGAGATTGATTTGGGGGAGGGTTCTAACATAACTCAGGTTTGCTTTTTTTTTTAATTATTATTAACATTTTCTTTACTTTTAAAAAAAAATTTTGAAAATAGAAACAATATTTTGACATATTTTTTGTAAGAAATTAAGTCAATTTTAAGGAATAGGAGAATCATAATTAGAATTTCTTATACTTGTTCAAAATAAGATTATTTGTTTGATTTTTATGGTTAGGAAGAAAATTTGTGAAAGTAATTTAGTCTTGATTTTTACCTTGATAAAATATGCATGTTTCATATACTTACACGCTTAGGGTTCAAAAATAAAGATTCTTATGCCCTATTAAAAATATATATATAATCCTCTGATTAAGCTAAGTATTTGTGCCTCATAAAGCATCAGTATTCACGCCTAAAGGTGGTTCATATAATAAAATCCTTAGTTTTGTTTGCTCGAGGCCTTAAATCCTTAGGGTGTTCTCTCACCTGGTGCCCTAAGACCATTTAGTTTGGGAGTTACCGGTTAAAGACTCGTTACATGGGCAGATTTGAAAGCCTAATAAAACTAAGGAATAATACACCAAAAATAAAATAAAAATATATATAAATAAATAAAGCATAAGAGTTAGAGTTAAAGAACCCTTAGTCAAAACTTCACGGTCATGAAGGTACATATGATTTAAGGTAAAGCAATAAACTAGATGAGAAGTACAACTTGACTCCTTCTTTTGATTGATAACAAATTTTTGAATAGAGACTAAGTTTAGGAATGAAAATTTTAGTTTTTCTATAATTTATAGATTACTTAATTCTTACAATAATATTTCAAATATTTTTCTCTTTTAAAATGTGATTTCAAAATACTAACATTTTTCTCTTACTTTATGGATTTTGTGGGTGCAATCCACTGAAGACCCTTAAGAGACAAAACTCGTGCTCTAGGAAAAACCTAGAGGTTTAACGGCTTGTTGCACATGCTCAGTGCAATCGCATGACCTGCGAAAGTGGTCTAATAATCTTTGGTTTAGTTTTTGTTTTGCTCGAGGAGAGCAAAAGATAGGTATGGGGGTGTGATCGGTCGCTTATATTGCATAATTATTATCATATTCTTATACTGGTTATATAATAAACTCTATTTTTTATTCTAATTATTGTCTAATTTATATGCAGGCCTATTGCTAAAAGAAGGAAAGAGAAACGAGCCCAAAAGCCCATCAAAATTCTGATTTAATTCAGAATTAATTCAAAATCAGAAAATCAGGGCAGATTAGGGCACATCAGATCAGTTGAAAATCAGTTAAAATGAATCTCTACAAATCAATTGGTTAAAACCAAAGATCAAAGGCCATTTCGTCAAATTCAGGAGCTGAAACAGAAATTCCAGTATCAGATAATGTCAAATCTCAAAACCAGGAGCTGTACCCGCCGGGTATGGCCACTTGGCCACAGCCAGGCTACTGAAACACGTCTATAGCTGCGTTTTCGCGGCTTTGTTAAGGGAGTTGGAGAGCATTTGCTTTCTCTATTTTCGTACGCTTCTCCCCGTAGGGTATTTGCCTATAAATAGTGGGTTTTCAGAGCATACATGGAGAGACAAAGCAGAGAGTACAATTTAGGCTATACTGTAGTTTGTAACTTAGGTTTTTAATTTTCTTTTATGTAATTTTTATTTTCTTTATGTAACTGAGAGGAGAGGAGACTTTCATGGAGGAATGAGAATAAAGATTGTACAGAGGGTGACACCGGTATTTGAATCGAATCGAAGTTTTCTTTTCTTTTCTATTCTTGTTTTCGTTTGCTTCTCTCTTTTGTGTTTGTGGATTCAAATGAATCCAATAGCCTCGAAGTTGCCTTGCCCTTGCAAGTGTCGTTCATGGCTTATGGTGATGGATATTCATTTCTATGGTAGTATAGCTTGCCCCTTCATTTCATAGTGTAAAATCGGGAATGGGGAAGATCCTATTTGTTATACTTCGCTCGCCTTCAAATAAAGGTAAATCATCAATGCAGGTTAAAGGTAAGAAAGAACCAAAGAGTAAGTAAGTTTTTTTAGATTTTAATTTTCTTTCTTTTAATTTTTTAGTTTAGATTATCAATACCCAACTCTTTTATCACTCTTTTTGATTTCTTTATAAATATTTATTTTCTATTTTCTACACCTTCTCAATCTACCATCTTCTTCCTAACTTAACTGTAATTCCATTTTTCTCTTTTCTTTTAAAGAACTAAAAGAAGATCTTTTATCATTGAATGTAATTTTAAAGAGTACTTACTAAAAAAGTTTTCATCGCTAGTCCCTCCTTGTGGATCACAACCCGCATAACCACTTACTATTGCGGTTGTATTGAGTACTTGCACTTTTTATTTTAAGTTCTAAAATTCTATATTTTTGTGTGCAGGTTCAAAACTTAATCACATGCCCACACACATCATGCATTTTTTATACCAACGTGTATACAGGCACCTATTATGGCCGCCAAGATCATTTGGCTAAGTTTTGCTATGATAAATTGAATGCATCAAATATTCATATTTGGGTTCGAAAAACTAAAATTCTAGGACCCAAGAAAGTTTGGGTACCAAAATCAACTCCTACTTTACATGATATAGGTACACACCAAGACTCCAAGACGTAAGGAGCAGTTGTACCTTGATAGCGGTTGATCAATGTACATGATTTTGAATGTCAACAACTTTGCAACCCTATCAAGGTATCATGAAGGTGGCACCATCACCTTTGGGGATGATTCAAAGGGTAAAATCATTGCTTTAGGTAATATTAAGATAGCTCATCTTCTTTGATTGAAGATGTTGTTTTGATAAATAGACTTAAACATAATCTATTAAGCATTAGTCAATTATGTGACAAAAGCTTAAGGGTTATTTTTAATGACTCTACTTGTAATGTTTTAAACAAAAAATCTAATACTTGTGTTCTTTTCTATTTTCGTGAAAACAATATTTATATAATTGACATGCTAAATTTAAAATGCAACCCACTTGTTTGAATGCTTTTAATGAAGATTCTTGGTTATGACATTGGAAATTAGGTCATATTTCGTTTGACTATCTATCTAGAATTAATTTTAAGGAATCGGTTAAAGGTATTTCTAATTTGAAATCTAAAAAAGACCGCATTTGTAACGGATGCTAACTTGGGAAACAAACTAAGTCCTCTTTCAAATCAATCAAGGATATCATGACATCTAAAATTGATACATATGGATTTGTTTGGTCCAACTAAAACTAAAAGTCTTAGTGGTAACTGTTTTGTTTTTGTTTTAATTGATGATTTCTCATGATTTACATCGGTTTTCTTTTTAGAACATAAAGAGGAAGATTTTTCATATTTTCATGCTTTTAGAAAAAGGGTTGAAAAAGAAAATAATTTTTCAATTTTACGCATAGGAGTGACAGAGGTGGTGAGTTCATCAATCATTATTTATCACTTATTATGAAGAAAATGAAATTAAACATGAATTATCTTATCTTAGACTCCACAACAAAATGGAGTTGTTGAAAGAAAAAATTGTATTCTTTAAGAAATGGCTCGGATAATGATTAGTGAATACGGACTCCCTCAATATCTATGGGTCGAGACCGTAAACACTTCATGCTACATTGGGAATCAAATTTACTTTTGCAAAGCTTCAAATAAAACTCCCATTGAGATTTATTATTTGAGAAAACCAAATATTTCCTATTTCAAAGTTTTCATTGTAAATGTTTTATTTTGAACACCAAAAGTAACTTAGGTAAATTTAACCCAAAATATTTTGAAGCTATCTTTGTTGGTTATTGTAACACTAGTAAAACTTAAAAGGTCTTCAATACGTCAACTTTGACTATTGAAGAGTCTATGCATATGAAGTTTGAGGAATCTAACTCTCTTGTGAAGAATATTTTAGAGATTGATTCTTTAAATGAAAATTTTGAAAAGATTTCCATGATATATTTATCGGCTCAAAAGGAGGATAATAAGAAAAAAGATGACACTAATGACGAAGATTATAACATTAAAGTGGAGCTAACTCAATCACTTCCAAAGGATTAGAGATATACTATAAACCATCTCAAGGACCTCATCATAGATGATGTACCCAAAGGATAACTACTCACTCAAAATTTCATGATTTATGTGGCCATTTTGCATTCATCTCCCATATTGAGCCCAAATATCCTCAAAGCCGAGGGCTACTCATATTAGTTGTTTGCCATGCAAAAAAAGATTAATCAATTTGAGCGCAATTAACTTTGACATCTTGTTCTTAGGCCCCATGATAGACGAGCTATTGGCACTAAATGAATCTTTTAGGAATAAGTTGAATGAGTCAGAAAATGTTATTATGAATAAAGCTAGGTTAGTGTCCCAAGGTTACACCCAAATCGAAGGAATCAATTTTAAGGAAACCTTTGTACCTGTAGCACAGCTTAAAGCCATGCGGATGATACTTATTTTTGCTTCATTCAAAAGATTTTAATTTTTTTCAAATGGATGTTAAAAGTGCCTTTTTGAATGGTTTAATTGAGGAGGTGTATGTTGACAAGCCTGGGTTTATTGATCTTACACATCAAGAATTTGTATTTAAACTTGATCAGATTTATATGGCTTAAAACAAGCTCCAAAAGTTTGGTAAGAAAGATTTAGTAATTTTATTATTTTAAATGGTTTTATTAAAGGCAAAGTTGACATTATCTTGTTTACAAATCATATAGATAAAGATATCTTGATAGTGCAAATATATGTTGATGATATCATTTTGGATCTACTAATAAAAAACTTTGTATGGATTTTAAATCATGCATGAAGAAGAGTTTGAAATGAGCATGATGGGAGAGCTCAATTATTTCTTTGGACTCCAAATTAAGTAAAGGGGTGATGGGATTTTCATCAATCATACCAAGTATACAAGAGAGCTTATCAGGAAATTTGAGCTTGAAAATGTGAAGTTTAGCAAGACTCCTATGGCTACTACAATTAAGCTTGACAAGGATGAATAAGGTAAAAACGTTGACATTAAATTCTATCAAGCGTGATTGGTAGTTTGCTTTACTTAACGACAAGTATGCCAGATATAATGTTTAATGAGTATTTATATGCTAGATTTTAATGTTATCCTAAAAAGCCTCACTTGATTGTCATAAAACGCATTATTAGATATCTTAAGAGCATTTTTGGAATGGATTTGTGGTATCCAAAAGCCGGATAATTTTCGATAATGAGTTATTCGGATTCGACTATGTCAACGGTATAGTAGATAAGAAGAGTACAAGTGAAACTTGTCAATTTCTTGAAAATTGTCTCGTATCATGGTCTTCCAAGAAAATAAAATTTTGTAGCCCTCTCAACCGCCGAGGTGGAGTATGTTGCGGTCGGAGTTTATTGTGCGCAAGTTCTTTTGATAAAACATACTCTCCTTGATTATGATTTGCATTTTGACCATATTAAAATATTTTATGAGAAAACTAGTACCATTCATATGACCAAGAATGGAAATCAACATAGTAAGACCATGCACATAGGGATTAGATATCACTTTCTTTGAGATCATTATGAAAAAAGAGATATTGAAATTGATTATGTTTCTATAGATTTTCAATTAACGGACATCTTTACTAAATCACTTGATTTTAATAGATTTTCTTTCATTTGTGAAGAATTAAATGTTTGCATTATGGATTCATGATTCTTGTTTTTTTTTTTTGGCATTTTTGTTTATTCCTTCAATTGGTTTTTGTATGTTTTTTGATATATGACAAAAAGGGAGAGAAGAGTTTATGAGTTATTAGTCATTATGAATTTAATGAAGGAATTTATGAGATTTATCAATTTATGATTGCCTCTAATTCATATTTGTATACTTTGTTTTCTTTTTACATATTATTTTGGTGGTTGGAGACATGGATGGAGGTTGGTTTGTTTATGCATAAGTATTTCATATTTCATATCCATACCCATACCCATATGACTTGTTTTGACATTGCTATATTATTAGTCATGTACGATGTAACTTGATAGATAAGCATCATTTTAGGGGAGTTTTTCAAGCTTTCTATATTTGTTTATCCTAAATAACTCATATGTTTTGTCATCATCAAAAAGGAGAGATTATTGGCCCAAGGGTACACTCTCCAGTTTTATTTTAATGATTACAAACCATATGAAGTTATTCAGTACTAATCAAGTATAAGTGTTTTAAGTATTCAAGTTCAAAAGATATTTTGGTGTGTTCTTCCTCAAAAGAAAGGTACTTTAGTCTCAAGATCACTCAAGGAAAAGGTTTAAATTTGGACAATCAAGATTTGCATTTGGAGAAGCCCTTTCGAAAACTTCTTGAAAACATATACAACATATGTAAGAAAATTAACTGTTTAAAGTATAGAACGTAGAATAGATACTCAAGAAGTCACACACAAAAATACAAATTTTGACATCTTTTTTTCATTTTGGTATTATACAAGGTTTGGTGTTTGATACATGTCTCATATTTTTCCAAATTTATATATCCTGTCTCTATCATGTATCCCATAGTCTATGTATTGCCAAATCACTTTTCAAACAATTACAAAATATTTAAAAATAAGTTTAATTTCAAAATTTACCTGAAAATGTGTTTTTAGGCTATGTCATTCGACCAGACCTCGTGGCCAATTTTGACCATCAGTTTGTGCATGATGTGCATACTTGTCCGGCGACCGACTGGTCGACAAACAAACCTAACGGTCGACCGGGCGGTCGATTGACTATCAGAGTTTTGTTGACTTTTGGTCTCGTTGAGATCAGTTGACCGGGCGGTCGACCGAAATCAATGGTTAGTTCAAAAAATTTGAACTACGGGTCGATCGGCGGTCGACCGAAGTTCTGACAGAGCTATAGTAACGACTAGTTTTTAAAATCTGAGATTTTTAACTTATTTTCCAACAAATATTTTTCCCTTTTTGGACCTAATCTCTTTCCTAATGACCTGATAAGTTATACTAATAGTGTTTATCATTTGCTTATATATATAGTTCATTTGGAGAGGATTAGACCATAGAGAAATCTTTTGATTTTTGCAAATATTTTGAAAAATCAAGTTTATTCAAAAGAGAAAGTTTTTTAGTTTTCTTACTTCAAGTGCTCTCATTTTCAAACCAGTTTCTGCAAGTTTTCAGCTCTTAAATCATTCATTTCAACTGAATTTTTTCTCTCACAAACTTCTTGAGCCTCAGTTCTCATCATATACTATAAGAAGTTAAAAGAGAGTGTTTGTGATTTTTGTGGTCACCAAGAGCTTGTAAACCTCATTGGCTTTGTGCTACCTCTTTTGTAGAGAATTGAGAGTTGGAGTTGTATACTCTGGTCTAATATAGCCATTGTAGTTCCTTTGTGGAGGCCTTTTTGTGTAAATATACTTAGTGGATAGTGAAATCCTTCACACGGTAAAGGCGGGGGATGGAGCTTTATGCTTGAACCTCAAAACAAATATCCTGTGTTTGCGATTACTTTCTCTCTTACTTTATTCTACTTGCTATTTCTTACACTTGTATTTTACATTCATTTGCACTTACTTTTCATTGCTTGCATCATTCTTACTTGTGGTTTTCAACTCTCTCAATCAAGAAGGTAATTATGCACCTCAACTCGTTGTCTAGAGGAATATAAAGGAGAAGTTTCTAGAGCCCTTCATAGAAAATCTGGCTTTACTTCTTGATTTGAGTTGACCGTTTGCATCATTCGTTTTATAATTTTTTGCATTTTCACATTATTTGTCATTAAATTAGCACAACACTTATTCACCCCCCTCTAAATGTACTTTCATTTTGTCTCTTTGACCACACGAAAGATCGAAACCAGATCCGCCGCCTAGGAATTCCTTCTCTCGTGTTTTGAGAATTATCTTGCACGTGGAGAAGCTTGATGGAGTTCAGATGAATTAAGGTGTCAGAACCCTGATTTAGTCCAAAGAACTATGAAAAAAGTGTGTCGTTGTTGGAAGCTTTATGCTAAAGAACTCACGTTCTTGTTGTGAAGAAGGAGATCTTTTCTGTTTTTTCTCTCTCTTTCTTTGACTGAAGAGTCTCCCCTTCCCTTTAGCCTGCAATCGACTATCTATAGGCCAATAAGGGATTGTAAATCCCTACTAGTTAATAGCTGTAAATACAGCTGTTGCAATCTTCAGATGAAGATAGATAGTTGTGGACGAAGCTAATTCATCATATGGTGAGGCTAGTTTAGCCTATAGCGAGGCTACCTTGCCAGGTTGTCAACAGTTAAAGGAGTTTGTCTCCTTGATTATCTCTTTTAACTAAGAGACTTGAATCCCTAAATTATCTCTCTTAACAGGATATTTAAATCATCAAGGAATTTGAATCCCTTGATTATCTCCACTGAATCAGTGGGGGGACTAATCACAGAAAATATTCCCTTTAAATCCGTTCAAGAATTTTAGGAAGGTCAAATGACTTGGAGTTTTTCTTTTTGGCGAAGTTAAGCCTTTGGCGACGCTAAAGAGCTTACAGCGAAGCTATCTCTTAGCTCTTCACTGATTTATCTACTAGCTTGCAGCGAAGTTATAGCTCAGCTATCTACTAGCTTGTGGCGAAGCTATAGTTCAGCTCTTCACAAAGCTATCCCAAATCCTATGGTGAGGCTATGCCTTTGTTTGGCATCCATCATTAGCCTTTTTGAGAAGGCTATAGCTTCTGGTTGAACTTTGACTTAGCATCACAAAGCTAAGTAAAACTTCAAACAAGCTAGAGAATGTAGCCAGTTGGCTCAGTGATGTGAAGTTAGAGTTTAACTCTGTTGTGTTAGCTAATGGATGATCATCAGCCTGTTTTATGTCTTGTCTTTTCAAAGTGTCAACAAGTCAGATATTGTTCAAACCAATTGAAAAGCTGTTTGGGAGTTTGTCTTTTGTAACTGTCAATAGAATAAAGCTAGGTTTGTGGACCAAGGTTACACCTAAATTGAAAGTATTAATTTTAAGAAAACCTTTGCACCCATAGCACGGCTTAAAGCCATACGGATAACACTTGTCTTTACTTCCTTTAAAGATTTTAAGTTTTTTTCAAATGGATGTTAAAAGTACATTTTTGAATGATTTTATTGAAGAGGAGGTGTATGTTGAACAACCTCCCAGGTTTGTTGATTCTACACATTCAGATTTTGTTTCTAAACTTGATAAGGCTTTATATGGTTTAAAAACAAGTTCCAAGAGCTTGGTATGAAAGACTTTCAAGTTTTCTTGTTTTCAATGATTTTGAGGCAAAGTTGATACTACCTTGTTTACAAAGCATGTAGATAATGATATCCTAATTGTGCAAATATATGTTGATATCATTTTTGGATCTACTAAGGAAAAACTTTGTAACTATTTTGAACCATGCAATAAGAAAGAGTTCGAAATGAGTATGAGAGAGCTCAACTACTTCCTTGGACTCTAAATCAAGAAAAAGAGTGATGGAATCTTCATCAATCAAGCCAAATATATAAGAGAACTTATCAAGAAGTTTGAGCTTGAAAATGCAAGGATTAGCAAGACACTCATGGCTACCACAACTAAGCTTGACAAGTATGAATAAGTTAAAAATGTTGATATTAAAATCTATCATAGCATGATTAGTAGCTTTTATTTGACAGCTAGTAGGTCGGACATTATGTTTAGTGTGTGTCTATGTGGTAGATTTCAATCTTATCCTAAAGGGTCTCACTTAATTGCAATAAAACGCATTATTAGATATTTTAAGTGCACTTTTGGAATGGGCTTGTGGTATCTGAAGACCGAACATTTGCTATGATGAGTTTTTCGGATATCGACTATACCGGTTGTAGAGTAGATAGGAAGAGCACTAGTGAAACTATCAATTTCTAAGATGCTTTGTTTCATGGTCTTTCAAGAAACAAAATTTCGTAGCCCTCTCAACCGCCGAGGCGGAGTATATTGCAGCCAGGCTTTGTTGTGCACAAGTCCTTTGGATGAAACATACTCTCCTTGATTATGATTTGCATTATGATCATATCAAAATATTTTGTGATAATACTAGTATCATTCATATGGCCAAGAATGCAAATCAACATAGTAAGATCAAGCACATAGAGATTCGATATCACTTTCTTAGAGATCAGTATAAGAAAGGAGATATTGAAATTGATAATGTTTCTATTGATTTTCAATTAGCGGACGTTTTTACTAAACCATTTGATTATCATAGATTTTCATTCATTTGTGGTGAGTTGAATGTTTGATTATGGATTCTTAAAATTTTTCATTAGTGTCTCTTAAAATTGGTTTCCATTTTTGTTTACTTAGTTTCCTTCTCACATTAATACTTATGTTTGTTTAAAATTGATATCTTGTTTTACTCTTTTCTGATGTATAACAAAAATGGGGAGAAGTATTAGAAGTATTATAAAGGGAAGAAGTATTATATGTATAGATATATTAATGTTTTTATATGATACTTGAATGTTTTTATATGAAGCTTGTGGATCATTTTTTTTTTTTTTTGTAAATAGTTTTTGAAAAATTAGCATGTTCTGATATAATGAGCTTTTATCTTATATATTCATTCCATGTTTATATGCAATACTTTGATCTATTATTGTCATTCATTGTATAATGTTTTTGGTGGAAGGAGGCATGGAAGGAGGATGGTATGTTTATGCATATTGATTTATTATTGACCATTTTATTAGATATGGACATGACTTACTGTCACGCCCCGCTTCCCAAAATACAAAATATGGGCACGTGACGATGGCCAGCAGATACTCACGAAGAGTGAATCTCTTCCATAAGTACCTTAGGCTGTCAATAACAAGCAGGATAGCACACATATATGCATATACAATCAAGCGCAGGGATAAAATCACATATATGAAAAACTGAATTATAAATAATATGATCCACTATATCTGAATAAGATAAGTTAAGAAAGAAAACTGAACTCACTGGAGAACAGCTGAACCAGAATATGATCTACGAACAACTCTCTATACCTGCTTTTGATCTAAATACTAAATAATACAATAAAGGTCCGTCAGAAGCGGACCAGCAAGAGTACACGAAGGAAAGAATGATAAAAGAGAGAATATGAAGATGTAGTAACAATAAGTAGGACATAAGCATAATATGTTTGGCAGTATCGAGAATTGAAAGTAATAACAATAACAGGAATAATCAGGAAGATAGATCAAATACAATAAGATCGTACATGCATATTGTGACATGTATATAATGAATATGAAATGTTCTGGACAAGTAACTGTCGTGTAACATAATCACAATATCACAAGAACTCGAGATCACAAGATAAAATAATATGGTATATTAAGAAATGTCATATAGTCAAGATAATGCATGTCACATGAGTCAAGTGTCAGTATCTTGAAAATATATGCCAGGTACTAGATCACTGAAGATAATGCAATATATGATGTAAGTGCATATGTCTAGCACTTTTTATTACTCTAACTAATGCAACCATACTATGCCCCATCGCACAGGACAACTGCATATCAAACAATTGATGCGTTAGTGAATCATGATAGTAGGGAGAAACAGTTCATTGTACTCAGGTATCATGTAACATGTAATAACAGGAGCGCGCATATATATAACAAGATCACTTGTGGCATCCAAACTCACAAGGGGTCGCCCTTCCAAGCACACCTCCCTGAATTTTCCCTACTACAGTCTCCCCCAATAACCCGGCTTAATTAATTTTATTAATCAATGCAAATGCAAACAGTGTGTTACTCCGTGTTACAGGATCAGAAATCGGTACCAAAAATATCAGTGACAGATAATGAATATAATGTGTATCAAGATCATGAGACAATGTAACCAGTGGCAATAACAAGTGATAAATATAAAGTTGTACAAGTGATACCAGGTAAGTATAAAGTAGTGCAAGTGATGTCAGATAAATGCAAGGTAGTGCAGGTGATAACTGACCAATGCAAAGTTGTCAGGTGATACAAAATGCATGCAAGTTATGTAGATAAATGCAAAGTAGTGCAGGTGATGTCAGTATCATGTAATCCAAATAAGTCGGTCTTGGTCATATGTCCATAATCCAACAAGTATCCTTGAATAATTTCTCAAACTAGAAAAGTTGATTTTCTCGATTAATTTTCAGTAATATCTGTGTCACGATATCAGTCGATATATAGTCTTTAACTATCAATCTTGCTTGATTATTATCCATTTATCCTCAAGATCCAGATCATAGCATTTGTCATGATCAGTATAAATTTCACGTCAATAAATCAGTCTACCACATGCAAGTAATCATGCCAATTTTAATTGGATGTATGCATGTACAGGAATGAGATACAAACACGATATGTAAGGTAATGATCACAAGACAGAATGGGTGATAATATCAAGAAATACAAGATTAATAATATAATTGGATTCAAGAATAGGCTAATCATGTAAACGTGATCACATAATGATATAAAAGATCAAGGACATAATATCTAGAAATTATGGTTAAGAGACAAAGTTAAAATCGACATGAAAGTCAATGAGAAAAGAATCGTGTACACTTGCCTGATGTCGTCGGGGTCCAACTGTTCCTTCTTGGACTCCTAGGCAGGCCTACAACAAAGTCCATAGTGATATTCTCTCACTTCCATTCAGGAATAGGGAGTGGTTGTAGCAGCCCGGCCATCCTCTGGTGTTATGCCTTGACTTGTTGACATACAAGGCAACGAGCTACGAATCAAGCTATCTCTCTCTTCTCCAATAATTTTCAAAAATATTCCAAAAATTCAGAAAATTCAAAATATTAGAAAATAATATCTTAAACTGAAATGGCCTCAATCTAGGCTACCAGGATGACTAAACCAATATCAGATACCAGTATTGACATCCGTATATCGGGAACCGAGGGTTACAATCCTACCCAACTTAGAAAAAGAATTTCGTCCTCGAAATTCAGCTAGTCATCGACATATGAATCGAAGCTATATCTACGTGAGCTAGGATTGTCCCAGATCCGCAGTTGCATCAATATGATATAACCCAATCCAAGTCAACCATGAGTCATGATCCAACATATTCATCTGCCAAGAGTATCACCATAAGTCCGGGGATCAAACTGACTTTCTAGAGTTTATAATCGATCATCCTTAATATCACTTTCATCCTTCGATCCACCATAGTCATGTTTATCTGATAAGATTACTCCCACTATTTATAGGTCAAATTCTTAAGGTCTATGAGTAACCATACTATACTGATTTTTCACCATGATCACATCAAATAAGAATTAAGATATCTCCATTACGTTACTTTTCTTGTAACATCACTCCAAATTTAGATTATCTTTAAAAATATTACATATTGCTCAAACAATAATCATCCATGATTGTTATATCCTTAAAACCATTAAGATCTCAAATAATCTCCAATCCTCAAGCGCATGTCTTATATAGGTCCATAGTATCACAGTAACACAAATCTCAGATCACACCATCACTATTGAAAAATCATCAGTTTAAGCAGCAGTCACTAATGAAAATTTTCAAGATCAAATATAAACAATCAGTAATTGTAAGTCCTTGAAAAATGCGGAATGATATCAATTAGTCCTTATCTTAATCCCTCAATATATCTTTCAAATTGATCTTTATAATCTTACTTTAATATTCCTGCTTCAGATCCTCAAAGTTGAGTTTTAAATTCATTAATCTTCATAAGAATTCAGCTATATCTATCTCCTCCTTTCATCTATGATTCTCAATCAGAAGATCACATGATTCTCAAATTATCAAGGTATTCCAATTACAATGTTCTTAAGTGTCATAGGATTAACTCAACAACCTCAAACTATGATAAACATTCTTAAAATATTACTTGGATATGAAAACTCCACGATTCTAATCCTTAGAACTAATCCAAGCAATCTGATCCAAGGTATAGTCATATTTTTGTCCAAGGCAATGATTCCGTTTATTGATCTGATTATCACTCCAAGATCCATATTCCCAAATCCAATATATATTGATGTAATCTGATCATTATTTTATCCAAGCATGATTATTATCTTAAGTCCACCATCTTACTATGATTCCCTTGTAGACATGTATCTCAAAAGTTTCAGATTCAAAATTTCTCATAAAATTAACTGCCAGATAATTCGATAAGATCCTCTTCATATTCTTCTTTGTCCAAAAGATCAAGTCAAATCCTCAAAATATCTATCATCAATCTAAACTAAGAATAGTCTAACCAGACATGATCAAGCGGAACAGACAGGTATGAAGACTACATGGATGGAAGAGTCACATCAGGGTGATAGTTTAAGGGTTTCTGGGGATCAATTTTATAAGTATGGAGTCAGAAAAGGGAGTCAATGACTGCTTGCTCAGATAATTTTGTGGATGATTATCATATACGTGGCCTGATTGCATATATGACATATAACTAACCTGGCTCTGATACCAACAAAACCAAGTCACGCCCCGCTTCTCAAAATACAGAATACGGGTATGTGACGATGGCCAGCAGATACTCACGAAGAGTGAAATCTCTTCCATGAGTACCTTAGGCTGTCAATAACAAGCAGGATATCACACATATATGCATATACAACCAATCGAAGGGATAAAATCACATATATGAAAAACTGAATCATAAACAATATCATCCACTATATCTAAATAAGATAAGTTAAGAAAGAAAACTGAACTCACCGGAGAACAGCTAAACCAGAATATGATCTATGAATAACTCTCTATACCGGCTTTCTGATCTAAATACTAAAAAATATAATAAAGGTCCGTCAGAAGCGGACCAGCAAGAGTACATGAAGGAAAAGAATGATAAAAGAGAGAATATGAAGATGTAGTAATAATAAGTAGGACATAAGCATAATATGTTTGGCAGTATCGAGAACTGAAAGTAATAACAATAACAAGAATAATCAGGAAGATAGATCATATACAATAAGATTATGCATGCATAGTGTGACATGTATATAATGAACACGAAATGTCTTGGACAAGTAATTATTGTGTAACATAATCATAAGATCACAAGAACTCGAGATCACAAGATAAAATAATATGGTATATTCAGGAATGTCATGTAGTCAAGATAATGTATGTCACATGAGTCTCAAATATCAGTATCTTGAAAATATATGCCAGGTACTAGATCACGGAAGACAATGCAAGATATGATGCAAGTGGCTATGTCTAGCGTATTTTATTATTCTAACTAATGCAACCATCCTGTGTCCCATCCCATAGGACAACCGCATATCAAAGAAGTGATGTGTTAGTGGATCCTGATAGCAGAAAGAAACAGTTCACTATACTCAGGTATCATGTAACATATAATAACAGGAGCGCGCATATATATAATAAGATCACGTGTGGCATCCAAACCCATAAGGGATCGCCCTTCCAAGCACACATCCCTGGATTTCCCTTGCTACAGTCTCCCCCAATAAACCCAGCTTGATTAATTTTATTAATCAATGCAACTGCAAACAGTGTATTACTCCGTGTTACAGGATCAGAAATCGATACCAAAAATATCAGTGACAGATAGTGAATATAATGTGTATCAAGATCACGAGATAATGTAACCAGTGGTAATAATAAGTGCAAATATAAAGTTATACAAGTGATACCAAGTAAATATAAAGTAGTGCAAGTGATGTCAGATAAATGCAAGGTAGTGCAGGTGATAACTGATAAATGCAAAGTTGTGCAGGTGATACAAAATGCATGCAAGTAATGTCAGGTAAATGCAAAGTAGTACACGTGATGTCAATATCATCTAATCCAAAGGTCATAATAAGTTTGGTCATATGTCCATAATCCAACAAGTATCCTCGAATAATTTCTCAAACTATAAAAATTGATTTCCTCGATTAATTTTCAGTAATATCAGTATCACGATATCAGTTGATATATAGTCTTTAACTATCAATCTTGCTTGATTATTATCCACTTATCCTCAAGATCCAGATCACAGCACTTGTCATGATCCGTATAAATTTCACGTCAATAAGTCAGTCTACCACATGCATGTAATCATGCCAATTTTAGTTGGACGTATGCATGTACATGAATGAGATACAAACACAATATGTAAGATAATGATCACAAGACGGAATGGGTGATAATATCAAGAAATACAAGATTAATAATATAATTAGGTTCAAGAATGGGCTAATCATGTAAACGTGATCACATAATGATATAAAAGATCAAGGACATAATATCTAGAAATTATAGTTAAGCGACAAAGTTAAAATCGACATGAAAGTCAACGAAGAGAGAATCGTGTACACTTACTAATGTCGTTGGGGTCCAACTGTTCCTTCTTGGACTCCTAGGCAGGCTTATAACAAAGTCTATGGTGATATTCTCCTACTTCTATTCAGGAATAGGGAGTGGTTGAAGTAACCCGGCCGTCCTCTGGCGTTCTGCCTTGACTTGTTGACATACAAGGCAATGGGCTACGAATCGAGCTATCTCTCTTCTCCAATAATTTCCAAAAATATTCCAAAAATTCAAAAAATTCAAAATATCGAAAAATAATATCTTAAACTAAAATGGCCTCAATCTAGGCTATCAGGATCATTAAATCAATATCAGATACCAGTATTAACATACGTATATCAGGAACTGAGGGTTATACTTATTTTTTCAATTAGTATATTATTTAGTCATGATTCTTTTATCTTGATAGATAAGCATAATTTTAGGAGGTGCTTTTCAAGGTCTCTATATTTGTTTTAACCTCAATAACTCGTGTATTTTGTCATCATCAAAAAGGGAGAGATTGTTGGCCCAAGGGTATTCTTCAGTTTTGTTTTGATGATCACAAACTACATGAAGTTATTTGGTGCTAATGAAGTTCAAGTGTTTTAGTATTTTTTAGAGTTCAAGAGGATTCAAAGTGTTTCTTTCTCAAAAGGAAGGTTTTGAAGTGTCAACTTTACTCAAGAATGGGATTCAAGTTAGGACAATCAAGATTAATATTTTGAAGAAGCACACTTGAAAATTGCTTGAAGACATATTGAACCTATGTAAGAAAATTGCTTGTTAAAGTATAAAATGTAGAATCGATACTCAAGAAGTTACATACAAAATATAAGTTTTCAAAATACAAGTTTTCATATATAGTTTTTCCATTTTGGTATTTTACAAAGTTTAGTGTTTGATGCATGTCTCATATTTTTCTATATTTATATATCATGTTTCTATCATGTATCTTATAACCTATGTATTGCCAAAATATTTTTTAAACTAATACAAAATATTTAAAATGAGTTTAATTTTTAAAATTATCTGAAAACAGCTTTTTAGGCCAGGTCAGTCGACTGGCCGACCACCGCCGGTCGACCGAACCTCGTGGCTGAGTTGGGTGACCGTTTGTGCATGTTGTGCACTTTTTTCAAATGACCGACCAGTCGTCCGGTAAACCTAGCGGTGACGGGGCGGTCGACTGACTGTCACACCCTGTTTGGTTTGGATCGAGCGATCGGGCAGTCAACCGATGCCTAACGGCTAGTTCAAATTTTGAATTATCGGTCAACCGACCGGTCAATCGATGTTCTGGCAAAGCTACAGTAACAACTAATTTTCAAAATTTGAGATTTTTAACTTATTCTCCAACGGGCATTTTTACCCTTTTGGGCTTAATCTCTCTCCTAATGACCTGATAGGCTCTTCTTATAGTGCTTATCACTTGCCTATATATATAGCTCAATGGGAGAGGTTTAGAAAAGGTTATTATTATTATTTTTGGGAAAATACTTGAAAATTCTGATTTATTCAAAAGAGAAATTTTTTTAATTTTCTTACTTCAAGTGCTCTCATCTCCAAACCAATTTCTGCAAGTTTTTAGCTCTTAATTTCATTCATTTCAAACTGAATTTTTCCTTTCACAAACTTCTTGAGCTACAATTCACATCATATACTATAAAAAGTTGTAAAAGAGATTGTTTGTGATTTTTATGGTCACTAAGAGCTTGTAAACATAATTGGCTTTGTGCTACCTCTTGTGTAGAGGATTGAGAGTCGGAGTTGTACTTCGGTGTTATATAGACCATTGTAGTTTCTTTGTGGAGGCTCATTTGTGGAAAAATCTTAAGTGGATAGTGAAATCCTTCACGCGGTGAAGGCAGAGATGTAGAGCTTTGTGTTTTAACCTCGAAATAAATCTCTTGTATTTGAGATTACTTTTTCTCTTGCTCTTGCTTTATTGTTATTGCTTGCACTTGTGTTTTTACTTATCTTGCATTTTCTATTCATTGCTTACTTCATATATTCATCATTCTTACTTATCTGTTTCACTCATCTCAACAAGAAGGCAATTAAATACCTCAACTCCTAATTTAGAGGAACATAAAGCAGAAGTTCTAGAGCCCTTCACAGAAAATCCCACTTCACTTCTTGTTTTGAGCTGACCTTTTGCATTATTCTTTTAAATTCTACATTGTTTGCCCTATTCATCCTCCTCTTTTAAATGCTGCATACAGTATTACCTTTGAAAGATCCCTATTTTTTGCAAATACCCACTTACAACCAATCACTTTCTAAGACCCTTAGGCAACTCTGACAGTTCTCAGTTTCATTTTTGTATATAGAACTCATTTCTTCTATCAAGGCATCCTTTCACATCTTGAACTTCGAACTAATTTCAGCTTCCTTATATGTAGACGAATCACTTCTTCAATGCCTGAGAGAGTATAGGCTACAATCATATTTGTGAGTCAACTGGGCTTACGTGGATTCCTGGGGCTCTTCCAACCACAATGGATTCTTAGACATCACCGTAGTCTGTCTTTGATCCTCATTGTAGACTGTCTAAAAATCACTAAAGATAAGTCGTCAAATACAGAGCCCACACTTCAAACGTAAGGCAAATAAAAATCATTGATGCAGCGTCTCAGCATCACTGCAAAGCCAAGATGCGAGGCTCAAAGCCTACGTCTCAGCATCACTGCAAAGCCAAGACGCGGGGCTCGAAGCCCGCGTCTCAGTAGAGCACGAAGCCCGCATCTCAATTCCGCAGCAATGCCAAAACGTAGGGCTCAAGGCTCGCGTCCAGCATATCTCAATGGCTACACGCAGAGCTCAATCCCGCATTTCAACTGCAAATGAGCTCTGCGTCTTAGTTATAACTACCCCCATTACTGGGTCAAGTACTACTCACGTAATGAGAGGACTTAACCCCGATTATGGAGGATTTTTAGGGGATAGTTTTACCCTTGAAACCCCTATAAATAGTTAAAAATTCTATTGAAAAGGGGTCGAGATTTTTTAGTTGAGGAATACTCATAAAAAGTTGAACTCTTCTACCAACTTGCTGAGTTCAAATTTTTGCCTAAGTCTCTTTGAGATTTCATTGGATAGGAGCTATGCGACTCCATCTGTGATCCAAGGAGAAGATTTTCAGAAGAGTTTGATATTCAATCGATCAATAAAAAACAAGATTCACTTTCTACCGCTACGCAAAGAACCCAGCCTTAAACAAAGAGAAGATCTGAGCTTCAGTGTCTTCTCTCTTGTAGTTGAAATTTTGAGTTGTTAATTTTTCATTAATTCAAGAAAATTTCGCAATACACTTTCAACTCTCCCCCAGGTACAAAATGGCGACTCTGCTGAGGACTGTTTTCTCTACTGATGAGAAGGCCGTAGCGCAAGCCGATCTCAAACTTCTCGAATCAATGGTCGAATCGCTCGTCCTTGAGTTCGACCAAGAGAAGTTCGAAAAGCTTCTCTCCTCGAGCTCCATTAGCCCCAAAGTCTCAAGCAAGACTTGCTCTCAAGTCTCTTCAGAGACTTCTTATAGAGAAGCCCATACGCATTTTGATAAAGCAAGTGGCTCAACCTCTCTTGAGGGTCTGATAATCTCCCATGGAGCCAACATGGCTTTCGACAACATCTCTCAAGAGACTTGCAAAGCCAATGTCTTGGCTCATGGCCAACACAGTGGCTGAAGCTAATCTCGCCACCAAACTCCTCCCAAGGTTCAGCAAACTTAGTTTGCAGGGGTTTCGCAACAACTCCTACGAACCAAGTGGAATGTTGATTGTCGACAAAGACGTCAAGCTCGCCATCAGAAAACAGAGGTTGAAGAAAGTGTTGTTGGCACCAAATGCGGAGCTCGCATTTTGCCCCGCGTTTCTGTAACAAAACGCGATGCTCGCGTTCACGAGTTACGCGTTTCAGCCCCAAAACATGAAGTTCGTGTCCAGCCTCAAGTTGTACTGAAATGCGAAGTTCGCGTCCAGCCTTAAGCTGTGCCAAAACGAGAAATCTGCATCTCACTTCAAGAATGCGAGATTCGAGTTCAGCCTAAGGCCGCTCCAGAACACGACCTTCGCATTTCAATTCTAAAACGTGAGAGTCACGTTCAGCAGCAGACAGTATCAAAATGTGACCTTCGTGTTTCTCTTCAAAAGCGCGAGGCACGCGTTTAGCAGGAGGCTGTGCCAGAATGCGAGCTTCGCGTTTCACTTCAGAAATATGAGGTTCGTTTCTAGCCCCAAGATGCCAAGTTCAAATATGAACTGGGAAGTCTTCACCCCTATGGGTTCGAGGTTAGTTCTTCAGGTACCTCTATAACGGATCAGAGGGACTACTTGGCGAGAAAGAGGAGTGATCATCAAATCGCTCCTCATTGCCATTGTGAGCAGTTCATCTCAGTGGTGCTTTCTGATTGTCACTGCAACTTTCAGATAACTAAGCCGTCAGTTTTTAGCTTATTGTCAGAGGCTTCAAACTCAAACTCCTCCAAGAGATGGCGATCTTGTAGGAAGAAGATGTTCTCTGATGCTAAGTACCCAGAGATGACTTCCAACATGGTGGGTCCAAGCACCACACCAAGCAAATCGAAAGGGAAGCAACTTGCCCTCAGTTCCGAGGAGTCAGATTCTAAATGTTTCTCAGGCATGAAAGAAATACTGATCAAGCCTGAAGAAATTCACCGATGTACTCGGATCTGAACCGGAGCAATTTTCCCAATCAACTACAATTTGCTAGCTAGAGGGATTGAAACAGACGATGAGCAGTCCGCCATCATGGGACCCCATTCATCTAACTTTTATAGGGAGACAGAAGCCTTCGCATACATGGCTGATATTCTATAAGAGATAGCTAGAAAATTTGAGGAGTAAGCTCAAGTGCAACAGGCGCAACACGAGATGCTTCAAGCCCAACAAGAGTTTATCAATGATCTCAAGAAGATGATAGCTCTTTTACTTAAAATGCTGAAGAAGAAGATGAAAAGTCTGAAGACTAAAGCTACTTCCTACAAAAGCAAGGGTAAAGAGAAGGAGGATGAAAACTCTATCCAAATACTCTGATGGCAATGAGAATAACTTTGGATATGAAAATCTTGAGCCTTCTTTCGAAGAATCAGAGAATTTAGAAGATAATCATACTAAGAAAATAGACGAGCTTGAGAAATTCCTGGAGGCTATCTCAAATCGAATATATATTCAAGAAATGGGGGTGGTCAGACCATACCTGGTCAAGTGGGATTTAGCTCCTTATCCTCCCAAGTTCAAGGCACCGAATCTGCACGCCTTCGATGGCAAAGGTTCGTTGAACCAACATATGTACTATTTCAAATCCCAAACAGGGAATGTAGTATCAAACGATGCAATCATAGCTCGTTTATTCATCGGCACCCTTAAGGAGGTTGCCTTTGAATGGTTCATGAAGCTTCCTGCTGGCTCTATCAAGAAAGGGACCGACCTCGAGAAGCTCTTCCTGGCTCGATTCTTCGAAGATGACATCGAAGTATCCGTGCCAACTCTCCTTGCTACAAAGCAAAAGAAAGGAGAGTCATTCAAAGTATTTGTGGAGAGATTTCAGAGTATGAAGCTTCGATGTTCAAATGGCATGCCACAATCTACACTGATAGAGACTTATCACCACAACCTGCAAACCACACTCCTATCTCAAAATAGGATTAACTCAAAGTCGCACCTGAAAGTAACTAGTCTTACTAGGCAAACGAGCAGAAGACATAGTTGCAAGAGTAAACCAGGAAGATTACAAGAGCATATAGCCTTGATCTACTAGGCAACAAGATGATCCGACTTCTACGACTGTCACGTTCAACAATTACCTCTGAACAGTCTAAATCATTCCATCGGTATTTGTCATCCACATGGAATAAACCCCCTTGGAAGTATATCATGTACTACTCCGAAAAAGAAGTACTTTCCCTATCAAGTTAACAATACACCTCTGATCAAAGAAGTACTCACAGGAAACGATAATTTTCCTTGTAAGTTTCCCACAGAGTTTATACTTCTTTCATCCCAAGCAAGATTTTGAAGTTATCCATGGAACAACAATTCCACGCCTCCAACGGCTAAGGATAGAGAAAAAAAGTTGGCTTCTAAGTCCAACGAGAAAATCCTCAACAACTCATCATGCTGAGAATAATAGCATGGCTAGCCCAACTCAAATGATAGTTGGTAAAGACATACCAAATTTGTTGATAGCTGAGGATTTGCTAAAAATCTTACGGGATCTGTTCCAACTTTCCCTCCAAAATCTCTTACCTATTTTCATCTATGGAATGGTATGACCACAAAAACGCTGTATTCATTTTCCTTGGGTGAAATGATTACAGATCAAACCTATTACGTTAACATTATATTTCTAACGATAAAAATCTCCATGCATCTTCAACAAATCCAATCCCACTTGTCATTCTCCCCAATAGAATGACAGATTCACTTAAATTACGTAGATCATAAAATCAATGGTGTTATGTTAATATCACACCTCTAATAGTAACCTTTCATCCCACTAATTCTCAGCAGAGTTCTAGTCATGTTAACACAAACCTCTAATGATAGACTCAGACATAATCACCAGCAGATCAAAATTCACTTATTATTCTTATCAATAGAATAGCAAGTCCACAAAACTTGTTCAAATCACAAGTCCAGATTCCACTGTCAAGTTAACATCACACCTCTGACAGTAACCCTCTTAAATTCTCCTAGTGGAGTTATTTAATTTGCTAAGTTAATATCACACCTCTGGCAATTAAAACTTTTACTTTACTCGGTCTAGTTTTTAGTGAAAAGGAGACAGACATGATTCAAGAAGCTTTGAGCATGACCTTCGCGCCTCAAGCATAGAGTCACGTCTCAACATCAAATAAAGATCACGTCTTTTGAAGTCCACAACATCTACGTCCAATGACAGGCGCGTCCAATGCAACATTCGTGAGAGTCGTGTCCTCTTTCTTCAAATACAAGGAGTGTGTCTCTTCTTCTGCAATTAGTTCAGCAGTATACTAGTAAAGGCAATCAACACCTCTACCGGTTCAATAGTACACCGACAACTAAATCAGAGCTCAGATAAGTTCTAGACCGTGTATCTAGATACTTACAACGATCTTTCCTGAAGGCTTCAAGAAGTTCAACAGTACACTCATGAAGACCAAAATTCAGACAAGATCAAGCTTAGGACATATCAAAAGAATGCCAGTCCAATCATAGGAACATGAAGTCCAAAGTATTCCGAAATCTGTCCCAGTCAACCGCGAAGTTTCAAAATCTTTGGAGAAAGTTCTGTAGGCTATTTAAAAATTACTGAAGACAAAGCCTTAGACGTGAACTTCACAGACGCGGAGGTCGCATTCTAGTCTAAGACATGGGTCTCATGCCAAACGCGAGGATCGCGTCTCAACCCAAACGCAGACCTCGCGTCCTTTGTCAAACGCAGAGGTCGCGTTCTAACCTCAGACGCAAACCTCACAGTCTCTGCCAAACGCGATGGTCATGCTGTTTTATGAGACACAAACCTCAGGATCGTGTTTCAACATTAAAACACGAGCCTCTGTAGCTTCGTGTTTCAGCACAAATGCAAGCCTGAGAAGCTTCGCATTTCAACTTCAATGCGAGCCTGCGAGCTCCGTGTTCCAACACAGACGTTAGCCTATGAGCTCCGCGTCTCAATATCAGAGCGAGGTCTGCGTCCAGCGCGAAAACTGCGTTTCTGCTGTAACTGATAGCCACGAACTTGATCAGTTACACCCTATTTTCTCTCCACAAAATGGGAAATAACTTCCCATTATGGAGAGATTTAAGGGGTTGGTTACACCCCTCCTATTATGGAGAGATTTAGTGATTGGTTATGACCCAGAATCCTCTATAAATAGCTATGAATAGCTAAGGAAAAAAGAGAAAAGTTCTGGAGGAGAAACTCAAGAAACCATATGCCAGAAGAGGAGAATCCCTAAAAGGCACACTTGAAGCTTGATGCTTGAATCTGGATAACTACAGAAGGCTGAAAGCTAAGTACAAGGCTACTGAACACACATTATGTTGGAGGAGTGATTAGTGGTTAATTTTGCATCATAATTATCACATTACCTACCATATTATGTTAAATATATTACTAATAACTCTCTTTTGGGTAATTTGCAGATAAATCAAAAGCCAAGGTCAAGGGTGTAAAATAATCCAGAATTTTCAGCTATTTTTAGATTTTTAAAGAGTTTTCTTGAAGAACAAGAAGGATCATTCTAGATAGGGGTAGATTGTCCTAAAATAATTGGATGAATCTGGACTAATACTAGCCTACATGCATGGAGAGATGGATATTCCCTGGAGATCTCCTTCTAGAAGACAAGCAGCTGGAGCTGGATCAGCGCAAACAGACACTGTTTTGCCGCGAAAACATGGCAAAACCTGCGTTTTCACGGCAATCCTCTGGAAACAGTTGTGAATCAACAACACCCCACCTCGTTTTGTGCTCCTCAAGCCACGACAGCCTATAAGTACCTTATAAATTTACCAGATGGTTAGAAAGAAAACAGAAGGCACTCCATTGCTTGAGCTACTATTGTGATTCTTCTCCTGCATTATTGCAATATAGTATAGGGTTTTTATTTTCTAGAAATTGAGTGAGGAAGAGAGAGATCCATTGTACTTGATTCAAGTGACACTTCAATACAAGGATTACTTTTTTCCTTGTTTTTTTTTCTAACATCTTCTACTTGTGCTTTTTAATTCTTACTTCTAATCATGGCTAATACTTCTTACAAGCTTTAAATTCCATGCTCTTACTTTATGTCTAGCTAATCTTCTCTTTGTATGGCTAACTAACTACTAACTCATTAAATCTAACTTGCTTGAAGATAACCCAAATGAATTTATAGCATGCCAAAAAGCTTTTTGCAAGCAAGAGCTAGGATGGTTTATGATGAAGGGTTCTAACTTTAATACCTAACAAGCATTCTAACTCTCATATTTCATGCTAACTAATATGTTCTTGATGATTTATTGATTTCTTATTTTGCTTGTTTTGTACTTGGAGAATGCCCGATCACCTACACCAATACCAATAGTGCACTTATTTCTCACCCTAATTTTGCCTTAAAAGGGATCTTGATTGGGTGATGTTCAAGTTCTTGCCACGTTGAGTATAGTAGAGAGTGATGAACTTTTATTAGAATGCCACATGACTAGCTCTCATTACACAAGACTCATAAAAGCTAAGGATCCAAAGTGAGGCTCTATCTTAAACAAGTTAACGGTTAGTGGGATTAATTAGTAAAATGTTAGCCATGCAATTTCTTCCAACTTCTACAACTCAAATTTCTTCTAAAGCAATTTTCCTTTATACTTCTTCTCTTTTCTTCAAACTCTTTTCTCTAAGATTTCTTTTCTTAAACTTTTTGTAAGAAAACTTCTTTTGGTTTCTTAAGCCTAACTTTCTTTTGGTTTCTTAAGCCTTTTTCTTTTCTTGGTTTTCATTCCTCGCCTTCTCAAATCCATATTTCTCCTCTTTTATTTTCACACGCTTTCCCAATCACAACCGATTCACATCACCTATTTCACATTCTTTCTTTCTTACTTACTTTCTTTTCTTTTAATTGAAACAAAAAGGAAATATTTTGAAGAAAACAATATAAAAATTGGGAAAAACCTTCCATCGCATGCCCTCCCTGCGGATACAACCCGTTATAGTTTTTTGCTACAATCGATAATTTGAAGGAGCATATTAACTCTACTTACATATTCAGAGTTTGAACTTCAACATAAGGACTTGCACGATTTACTCTAAACTTCTGCTCTTCTTCCGCTTTCGAACAAGGAGAAAATGCTATAAACTTGCTACGTTTAAGTGGAGTTTCTAATCAATTAAGATTTTAGCCACTGATTAAGGTTTTATACCTGACCAGTGCGCTTCCAACGAGAGTAAGAAAATTCGAAGATCAAGCTTCCGGTTCAGCTCGTCAACGGAGAAAAATAATCACTCTCCATCGCTACATGAAGAACCAAGCATTAAAAAAAGGAGAGAACCGAGCATTCTTCCCTCTTTTCTAATCAGATTATTGATCCACTGTAATTTCTTTACAATCAAATAAAGATTTTACATGTTTCCATTTTTTGAGGAAACACTCATCATTATCAGCATCCTGATCGACTACAAGATCACTACCCTATATCACAACGGGTATGATCTCCAATGATAATGTTTTATCTAGAGATGATGAAGTAGCATCATTCTTCACCTGTTGTGATATCCCTTGGTCTTTTAGCTCTCCACCTATGGAGAGTTTGTAGGCTTCACCATTGAAGCCTCATCAAACGTGACATCTCTGCTTAGGATAAATTTTTTGTCCTTCGGATCCCAGATTTTATAGCCTTTTATATCTTTCTTGAATCCTATGAACACACTTTTCTTCTCTCTTGGGTCCAATTTATCTTCCTTAACATGATAGTAGGCCGGACACTCAAATATCCTTAGCAAATCATAATCCTGAGCAACTTTTTCCTGACAAAGCTTCTAGAGGAGTTTTACCTCCTATTGTAAATGACGATGACCTATTAATGAGATAGTAAGTATACGCCAATACCTCAGCCCAAAAGTATTTTGATAAATCGGCATTAGATAACAAGCAGTGGAAAGGTCATATTCATCTTTTCAGACGTCCCATTTTGTTTTGGTGTTTTCCTTACTGTGAAGTGCCTTTCTATGACCTCATTGTAGCATAGCTGTAGGAAAGGATCACTTGTATACTCTCCTCCGTTGTTTGAACGGAGTACCTTCACCTTCCTTCCCGTGCTTTTCTCCATGTTCCTCTTCCACTGCACGAACAACTACGGGACTTCCCCTTTGTGCTTCATGGTATATACCCAATATTGCCTAGAGTAGTCATCTATAAAAGATATAAAGTAATAGTTACCTCTAATTGATGTCGTCTTGGTAGGTCCCCAAATATTAGTATGAACATAACCAGAATTCTCTCAGTGCAATGAGTTACAGTGCCAAATTTCACCTTGATTTTCCTTCTAATAATGCAATGTTCACAAAAATCTAATTGCAGGTTCTGACACCTTTCAATAGACCTTACTTTGCAAGAGCTTGCAAAGACTTCCCCCTATATGTCTCTGCCTCATATGTCAAAGCCAGGTGCAATCATCATCTGAATCTGTAGAAGTCGCCACTTATCCTGTAACAATACTACTCTTCAAGTAGTAAAAGTTATTTTGTCGGACGCCCTTCAAAACAACCATCGAGCCTCTAGTCATCTTGAGAACACCATTTCCAATAGATACTTCAAGACCCAATGTTTCCAAGGTATAATAGATATAAGTTTCCTTTTCAGTTGAGGTACATACCTCATTTCCTTCAATTCCCGCACTATCCATCAAATCTTGATATGGACCATGTCTATCCCTTCCATGTTATATGAACGATCATCACCCATGACAACAGAGCATCCATCTAGCTTTTCAAAGCTAGAAAACTAACACTATTGGGACAAACATGATACGTAGCTCCTGTATCTAGCATCCACTCAGAATCGCCTTAGTAACCAATAGTATGAGTAGTGATAGAGAAAGAGAACACAATTGAGTCAAAGTCTGATCTACCTACCTGTGAAATACTACCAGATTGGGTATTGATTACCCTTGCGAGATTTACATCGGTCTTTGACTCCTTATTCTTATCTTTGATTGTTGGAAATCAATCTTCTAGTATCCTAATTCTTTGCAGAATGTGCACTGATTCTTTTTTAATCTCTGAAACCTAGGCTGGACTTTATCTCCCACGCTCGCCTTTATCCTTTCGATTAGAGCTCTTACCTCTGATCGTCAACGTCTCTGCTGAAGTACCATTGGAAGAAGATTGCTTGTCCTTCTTCTTCACTTCATAATTTACAAGAGCAGCTGACACATCAGTATAGTCAAGTGATTGTTTACCATTGATCAAGGTTAATAAAGGTTTCATACTCTTCACCAAGAAGGGAATTTAAAGAATTAATGCCTTATCCTCTTCTTCAATCATCACATCCACATTAATTAGGTCTGTAATAAGCTTGGTGTAGTTATTCATGTGTTCGTCAATGGATAGCCCTCTCTTCAAGTGGAAGCAGTAAAGCCTCCTTTTCAGTTGTAATCGCGGTTCGATACTCTTCGTCAGATACTTTTTTTCGAGGATCTCTCACAACTTTCTTACAGAAGTCTCATACAACACATGATACTTGATGTCTTGTGTCAAAAAAGACCTTACGAGACCACATGCCGTTCTATTCATCTTGTCCCAATCTTTTTCAAAAGTTTCCTTCGACTTTTATTTCAAACGTAGAGTGTCTTCGAGGTTTTATGTCGTCAATGCATCCATCACCTCACACCTCTACATCCCAAAGTTGTTCTTACCATCAAACTTTACCACATCGATTTTCAACGGATGTGGGTTTACGATCTTCACCGTGGATAAATTATCTCTACCCATCTCCCAGTAGATTCCTCAAAGTAATGTGGAAAACAATTAGTGAAAACAAATCCAAATAGGAAGGATCAGATCTTTACCTCTGAACAAAAAATGTAGACATTTATAAGTTAATTTGCTCCACCCAAACGGAAACTCCCGTCGAACTCAAAAACTCTGATATCACTTGTTGGAACCATCAGTGACAGAGTATAAATGCGCAGGAGAATAGTCATCAAACACAAGAACAAAGCAAATAACGAAGAAAATAAGAACACAAGATTTTAACGAGGTTCAGCTCCTCGGGGCATAAGGGGAGAGAGTTCTTATTAAACCAATCAATTCCAAGTTACAATATCGGGGGCAATTACCCCTCTTTATACTGACATGAAGTCTCTTAAGAATAAGAAAACCAACAACTTCAAATTTGGATCAGAAACGAATTAAGACACCTGCTCGGATTCGCTCAGAATCCCCTTGCTATCGACAGCCCAAGGTGACTGTCTACGGTTTTCTGACAAACTCCACTTTCAGTAAAATGCTATCGACATCACAAAGTGGCTATTGTCAACATCTCGCTATAGCAGTTGAGTGTATCTGAGTCTGACTCGTTTCTGATCCGCTGTTAAAAAGGGTATGAGACACGTCAATAACTAATGTTAAAACTTATGTTCTCTTGTGTCTTCATTGTCTTATTACTGGGCCTTTCATGAAAAAAAAGTTACAAAAGCATGCACTGGTTATGTCCACTGGTATGTCCCCAAGCCGCACACCGGTTTCATGGAACCGTGCAAACACCATTTGTCGCTCTCTCCAGTTTCCATACTTTCTGGGCCTCTGCCACCTCACCCCAGCACGTAACGGGGTTTTCTTAATAGCATTATTGTTCGATAATGGAAACGCGACAGGGTTTAGAAAATGACGGGTTTTCGCATAGTTAATCCTCTTGGTGCTAAGAAACGTTGTCGCACAAGATTAGTTTAGTGGAGGGCCATGGCATGCTCCTAATAAGACACTGTACTAATTCTTGATTAATGTCCCTAATCTTGTTGTTTAGCTTAAAGACCTTTTCAC
Source organism: Agave tequilana (assembly GCA_038442645.1). Classification (NCBI taxonomy): domain Eukaryota; kingdom Viridiplantae; phylum Streptophyta; class Magnoliopsida; order Asparagales; family Asparagaceae; genus Agave; species Agave tequilana. The sequence continues at coordinate 104,741 of JAVJIF010002996.1, forward strand.
TACAAATTAGGGGACTCACCCTCCCACCACCACCTATGGGGTATCTTCCCATATCCACAAAGGACTCACCAAAGAGCTTTTTTAGCTTGTGACAGCAATGAGTCAACCTCTATAGCCTAAAGATTCTTTTATGTATATTAATCTTCATACTTAGAGAGATAGAGACTTAATTATTGTGCAACATTGGGTGACAGGTATACAAGAAGAATAGGCAGCAAAGACAAATGTTTGAGAGCTTTTTGCCAAAAGTTATGGGAGCAAGTTGAGCTTATCTAGGGTTATATGAAATCAGTTCTACATTATACTGAAAAAAAATCTTATTTTCTCTAAATTTTGGGGGGAGGAAATCCTTGAGAAAAGAGTTTGTTTATATCTTATTTTGACATGAAAGAAATGCTTTCTAGTAAAGGCTAGCCAGCACTAACTTTGGAAAAGACATTGGTTTCTATTTCAAAATCTTGCTTTTACATTAAAAGGTATGGTCATATCCCCATCTTTCCAGCCTTTTTATTCTCATCTGGGGGTTATTCAAAATGATAATTAGTGGCAAATATTCTCAAATTCACAACACTAGTTCTGCACAAAATAAATAAATAAAAATAAAAAATAAAGTTACCATACTACTAATTCTTGCATTTATAAATGCAGAAACTTTTAAGTCACCAAAAAACCCAAATCTGAAACATACAAGTTTAGTATTTGAATGTAATCAGTCCTAACTTAGCAAGATAATCATTGTTAGAGCTGTAGTACCATGCCTGCAATGATTTTAAACTGTAGCTTTTGATATTTTAAACAGCCTCCAGAGTCATTGAGAAAGGTGCTGAAACTGCATTTTCTTTTCCTCCTAGCCTCTCTCTTCTTCTTCTTCTCCTCCATTTTTTCCCCTTTTTTTTTCTTTTTTTTCCTGGTGTATAAGGGTGAATTTATTAATCCCCCGCATCATTAATAAACCTTCAATGATGCACATTTTAGATATAGTTAGCAGTTAATTAATAAAGATCACTTTTCTAAATCTATCAGCACATGCATAATTTTTGGACGCTCGTTTTGAGAGCCTAACATAAGCACAATTTTTGGACACTCATTTCAGAGCCTAACATATGAGTCGCATATCCATAAGCTTTCTTCTCCCAATAAAGAGTGTTAATGAATAGTACTAGAATTAGGATTATAATACTAATTCTACTACTACTCTACTACTCTTTACCAAATATGATACGATCAAGTAACAGTTTTAGTCAAACACTTGCATGCAATTTAGCATTATTGACTACTATCCCACCAAATACGACCTAAGAGTTATCTCAATTTTATAGTGTGAAAAATGTAACTAAATTTCACATGAAAGTTACAATCAAGAGGTCCATCTCAAACCATTTTGGCAAACAATGAATTGAATGGCTGGGCGCATCAAGAAGTTATCCATTGAATCAAAGGTACAACCAGAACCAAAGCACTACTGAAAGCATTGGATTCTATCTTTTGAACAGTGTTTAGTTAAGTAAAAGTTTCTAGTAACACAATCATGAGAAATCTTTGGCAATAACAATTAACAAAAAGTGAATCAACATCCAACCTGTCTTGTTATTGTTTCAAGTTTTTTTTTTTTTTTTTTTTGTTTTCCTTGTTGCATACTTAGCACAAGACACACCTGGGGGAGAGCCAATAATTTAATAATGGAGGGTCATGAGGTGTAATCCTCATTGCATTTGTGTCCTTTTCCCTTTGCTTATTCCCTTTTTCTTCCAATGAAAAGTGGGGGTGGGCAACCAATCCCTTCCTCTCAAAAGATTATAAGAGGGTGGCCATATATGTGAGGGGGAGCTATGTAACCAACCTCTATGTGTGAATTGAAGTCAAAGTTGGCAGTTAAGGATCTCTCAGTCTGAATTTTTCTTGGAAAATGGCCATGGCAGCTCTGGTTTTCGATTGGTCTGTGCCGAATCGTCAGAAGATAGTTCAGTTATCGACGAGGAAGAAAAGCGCGGTGGTGAGGAGGCATATTTGTGATTGTAAGCAAGAAGAGAAGAGGAGAAGGCTGAGGAGGAGGAAGGGCTGAAGGGATGGCCTTTTGGGATTGTTAGGCAAGTCTGATGCTTGGCTTTTGCTCGATGTTTCGCATTATTTTTCATGCATATCTTGTTGTTCTTGATTTTCCCTGTCATTTATTTCCTAAATGTTTCACCTAGTAGTGAAGATCTTGTGTTTGTTACGTTCTCATGCAATGGCTGGCTAAATTGCATGAATTGATTATGGAAACATGTTATATGATCAAGTTTGAAGGATGATTGATCGCTTTTTTAGCATTTTGTCCGTTCTTTCTTCTGTTTTAGATGTCATATGGATCTATCTATGTTTAATTAACAATAATCATATCACAAATCCATCATTTTGGAGTAATTTTTCTCGGTTAATTATCCGATAAAATGCATGAACTCTCATAAAAGTTGAACACAGCAAACAAGCATATAGAGAAGTTAAGATAATAAGAAGAGAAATATGCAAGCTAGAAGACGACATAGGCAAGGAACAAGAGATTAGTGACAATGATAAAAACAAATGCAATTAGTAAATTATATAATTGATTAAAAGCTTGACAATGATTTAAATTTCAGGTCAAGATATTTTTTTTTAAGCTATGATGTGGTCGAAAGAGACATGGATGGCAGATAGAGATATGAATGCCAGACATCGCGGTTAAATTTTTAATATTAATTAAGACAAATTTACTGGTATTTTGAATAATCAAGTTCTATAATTGAAGATTTTGTAGAGAGAGAGAGGATAAAAACAAAAAAAATAGAGTTTTTTTTACACTCAATGACAGAACTTCGCGATGACCGTTCGACTGACCTGCACAGGAGTTGGATAGGTCAACCGCTCGGTTGACCTATATTGCACAAAGAAGAAAATAAAGAGCAAGGGGTGTTGATCGGTCGATCACCCGGTCAACCGGCCCAGCTTTTCAAGATTTACAGAGAGTTGGGAAGTTTGCGTGACCGCCAGTCGACCGCACACTTGGAGTGGTTCAACTGACCGGTCGACCGACAGTCGGGTGAGAACTAATTCTGGACCCGATCTAGAGATAATTGAGATTTTCTTCTTCTCTCTATAAATAGAGGAATGAACTCATTTTTGAGTTTATGAGAGGAAAGTGAGTTCTTTAGAGAACCAATTGTAAATCCTCATGTAAATTAAATATAGATCTCTCTCTTCTGCTCTAGGCAATCTTGTCGAAGCTCGTAAATCTTTATCTCCCTCTCTTTGTGTGTCTGTTTGTCCATCTAGGATTGTGTTCTTCGGCTAGTCTAGGTTCAACAAGTGGTATCAGGTTTTGCCCGGGTAGCTCAAGCTAAGATTGTATGTTAATTTCGCCCAGAATTCATTAGAATTCGGCTCAAATTTGAAAAATCTTCACCGAGGTGGAGAATGTAGAGAGAGGAGATTAATATCAAGGAAAATAGAGTTTTTTAAATTCTATGACAAAATTTCGGCCGACCGCGATTCCCGGAGTCAGGTTCAGTCATTGTAAAAATTTGCTCCGAATCCTTCCGGTTGCTTGAGCTCAGTGAAGCTCATTTAGATGAACTACGTGTGGCTTGATTTCTTGAGCAGAGGGTACGTAGGCAGTCGTAAAGGTGCAGCCGGATCGATAAAGCCGAGAACATGTGTCGACTCGCCCGTATCACTCAAGTCGAATGTCGAGTTCACCGAGATCGTGTGTCGCCCAAAATTCATTGGAGTTCGGCTCAGATTTGAAAAATCTGCAACATGGTGGAGAATGTAGAGAAAGGATCAAAAACAAAGAAAATAGAGTTTTTTTTAAACTCAATGACAGAACTTCGGTCGACTAACCGGTCGACCGACCTGCACAAGAGTTGGATCGATCGACCGCTCGGTCGACCGCTATTACGCGAAGAAGAAAACAGAGAGTAAGGGGTGTTGACTGGTTGACCGCCCAGTTGACCGGCCCCGCTCTGTAAGATTTACAGAGAGCTTGAAAGTTTACGCGGTGGATCGATGGGTCGATCACACACTTGGAACGTGAGTTCTTGAGAGAACCAATTGCAAGTCCTCTTGTAATATTGTGTAAATTAAATATAAATCTCTCTCTTCTACCCCGAAGACGTAGGCAATCTTGCTGAACTTCATAAATCTCTATCTTCCTCTCTTTGTGTCTGTTTGTGCGTCTAGAGTTGTGTTCTTGGGCTGGTCCAGGTTCAACAGATTTCTATCTTTTAAATTGAAATTTATGTTTGAAGATATATTGCATGGAAGAGATTGGCGCATTTCCTAATCTGACAGGACGCAGGATCAACTTTCTATCTCTTATCGAATCTACTCGAATGTCTATTAACAGCAAAAGAGAGAGAAAGAAGGGCAACGTGGATTCTTGACAAAGAAAAAGTGAAAGCTAAGCTTTCCCCCCTCTCTGCTTTCTTTCTTTCATGAAAGCTACAGAATGATTTGTGCTGGATCACATTGGATCTCCATTCATGTATAGATCTGGTGATGTGCCACTCACTGAAATGAATCTTGGACTTAAATTTTCTCGGCGATTAGAGACTTTGTTAACCTTAAACCACAAACAGAACCTTTTGCCAATTCTCAATAGTTCTAGCTCAAAGTCTACGATTTACCGTTGTTTATGTTATCCTTGTGAGTGTTAATATTTTGCTTGTTCGTGTTGTCCTTGAACTCGATCCGTCCCCTGTGATGATACATGAAAATTTCATGTTACTGTTGTTAAAGAGTAATATTAGAATTAGAATGAGATAGACTTGCGTAGTTCTAAAAGGATTCGAGTCCGATTCCTTTCCACGCAAATACTAATATCCGACAATCAAATACAAAATCCACTCAGGGTCTGTTTGGATTTAAGGAATTGGTGTGAAGTGAGGAAGTAGGAAGTAAGATTTATTTCCTTTAGAAAAAAGGGAAATGAGTAGTAAGTTTTCTGGTGTTTGGATAATTATTGGGAAGTGTGGTTTGGAAAATGTTTTTTGTTTCTGGTGTTTGGATGGTAATGAAAAGTGGAAGTGGAAAAGTTGACCACAAAGTGACCGCAAAATAATATTAAAATAAAAATTAATTAAGAAAAATAAAAAATAGATTGTAATTAGAATGCAAGTGAGATTTACTTGACCAAAAAATTAACTGTTTTATGCTATAACTTATTATAAATGAGATTTACATGACCACAAAATTAACTGTAGCACTCTGGAAGTGAGAAAATGGTTGTGTAAAAGAGAGATGAAAAAGGGAAATGGGGGTTTTCTTATTTTCCTTTTCCGGTGTTTGGATAGATAGGGAAATGAGCAATTATACTTCCCCACTTCCTCACTTCACTGTGATTCCTTACATCCAAACACGCCCTCAGTTGAAGTTGATTTATATTATTTAAAATAAGTAAAAATTAAAATCAAGTGTTTTGAATACTTTTTGCCCATCCATTAACCTACGCAAAATAGATGGTCGAAAGTAATGAGTTTGGTTACATCTATGTCTTTAGACATACAAATTCTCGTAAAAACCCTACAAATCAATTTTTGTTAAGTTTCAAATATTCTACACCATTAAACTAACCAACTCACCACTTACATCGTCTGTTTTTCTCCAACTTGATGCATGTGCAAAAAATATTTTAAATACTTAATTTTTAATTTATAAATACTTGAAACAATATAAATTAACTTCAACAGAATGGATCTTGTAGTCGGATGATATATGATTGTATTTGAGTGTAAAGGGTTCGAACTCGAATCCTTCCGAAACTATAAAAGTCTATCTCAAACTAGAATTATAGAATACTAATTATATTAGAAGTTGGGTTATGTAATCTGGGTCCCTTTTCATGTTGTCTCTTTAACAGCTATCATAGTGTATGTACAATGAGTCTTGAAGTGTGATTCCACAAAACGCAATGAAGGGAACAATTTTTTTTTTTTTTTAGCATTGATTTCGTAATACTCAGGTGGACAATTTCAAGAGCGACATGCCAATGGTGAATTTTGAGAAATAGCCGTTGTAAATGAGAGAAATATGCCTTGAATTCATCCAACAGGATATGTGTTACGAGAGATGGTTCATATGTGTCACTGACTCACTGTGTCTCAACAAGTACTCGTTTTAAATGTTTATTGATGACCAAATCAAAGAGCTATTATTACTCGAGGAATTAGGGTTTTGGAAATTGAGATTTTTGTTTGGATTGTAGAGAGAGGAGAGAGAGAGAGAGAGAGAGAGAGAGAGTATGTTTGTTTTGCTGCAAGTGACTGCAAGTCGTAAGTCGTAAAATGAGAATGGGAAAAGTGAATTGTAGTAGAGAAAATATAATATAAATGAGAAAATAAATTGTGTTTTACTATGTTTGGATGGTAATGTAAAACTGTAAGTGAAAAAGTTGACCATAAAATTAACTGTAACAGTGATTTAAATATTATAAACACTATTAAATCAAATCTACTATTGAAAATTAAATTGTATTAATAAATTTGAGATAAAATATTAATAGTTTTAATATTTTATTTATAAGAGTAATATTAATAAAATATTACTAAAATATTAACTGAATAAATAATTATAAAATTTTAAGAAAATCTAAAGAACATTAATAAAATTTTAAGAATACTACAAAATATAAATATTAAAAAAATTATAAGAAAAATAAAAAAATATAGTTATAATATTATAAAATACTTAAAAATTATTATAATATTAATTTTTATTACAATATTATTGTAATATTATAAAAATATAAAATTCACAAAGTAAAATATAATTTTAATAATAAATTATTAATATATTATTATAATAAATTATTATTACAATATTAACATAATAAAATATTAATATGATAATAAAGTATATTATAATATTAATAAAGTAATTATTTATATTAAAAAATAAATAAATTAAATATATAATAATTTTATATTAAAGCATAATATTGTTATATTAATAAAATATTAAATCTAAATAAAATATTAAAAAATGGTTTAAATATTAATAAAATAATAAAGTATTAAATAATAATATTAAATTAAAATAATTAAATATTAAATATTAAAACAATATTATAAATAATAATACTAAAGATTAAAAATATAAAATAATTAAATAATTAAATAAGAAATTAAACACTATTAAAACTATTAAATGTTTAATAATATTAAATTATATATTAATTATCAAGTAACTACTTTGGACTGCAAGTGTACTACGAGTGGAATTTACATGCCAACAAAATTAACTGTAACAGTTGTAAGTGAGAAAATATGAGTGTAAAAGTGAGATTTACATGACCACAAAATTAACTGTAATAACTGTAAGTGAGAAAATGAGAATTATATTTTAGAAGTTATTTTGTAGCAAAACAAATAGCGAAAAATGAAAAAAAAAAAATTTTACAGCTAATAACTTGCAGTCATTTGTGGCGAAACAAACAGGCCAAGAGGGTTTTTAGAGAAAGGCGAAGGTACTGATTGTTGTCTCTCTCTGTTTGTGTAACTCTGAAGAAGGGGTCAAAACTCGGAACTGTTTGGAGCCATTTCTATGTAATTTGTAATCTTTGAGATTAAAAGGTGATGAAATTAAATGTTTACTAATAAAACCTTATTTTTGTCTTGTTAGATTGCAATCCGATTTTTTGTTCAGGGTCGTCTTTTGATCCAGTGACGTGTTTTTTTATCGTTCATATATATATATATATATATATATATATATATATATATATATATATATATATGAGAAAAATGTATATCAGCCTGCAGCTGAGAGAACTCTGTCAGCCTGCGGTGACGTGGCTCAAGATTTGTCACGCCACTAACTTGCGGCCCGCTTATAGGAAGAAGTTAAATTACTAGATACCCCTTATGAAAAACTACTCTGTCGGTAAAAGACAGTGGATATGTATAGTTTATTATATTTTTATATTTTATGACGTTATTCAATTTTTGTGACAATTATCTTTTATAACTGTGGCCAAACTGGCAACATTTTTTTATTAAATCACGAAACTAATTTGAATGCTTCTTTAATTTTTTTCTTATCTGATTTGATATTTAATGATTTTTAATATAGTAGCAGTTTACTTTTTTCGCATGTAATGTATAATGCGATCAAGGACTCGACTATGGTCGCAGTACTTAACGAGAGCGATAGTATAATCGCAGTTTACGTATTATTCTATATTTTTTGTTCTTCATTTCTGACTGTTGTCTGATCCTCCTATGAACTATTAAATTGGTTTTTACATATAGTATGCGATCATGGACTGCGACTATGGTCGCACTACCGTGACTATGGTCGCAGTACTTAATGAGAGCGATAGTATAATCGCAGTTTACGTATTTATTTTATATATTTTGTTCTTCATTTCTGACTGTTGTCTGATCCTCCTATGAACTATTAAATGGTTTTTACATATGGTATGCGATCATGGACTGCGACTATGGTCGCACTACCGCGACTATGGTCGCAGTATTAACGATAGTGATAGTATAATCGCAGTTTACGTATTATTTTATATTTTTTATTCTTCATTTCTGACTGTTGTTTGATCCTTCAATTCTGACTGTTGTCTGATCCTCCTATGAACTATTAAATTGGTTTTTACATATGGTATGCGATCATGGACTGCGACTATGGTCGCACTACCGCGACTATGGTCGCAGTATTAACGAGAGTGATAGTATAATCGCAATTTACGTATTATTTTATATTTTTTGTTCTTCATTTCTGACTGTTGTCTGATCCTTCATTTCTAACTGTTGTCTGATCCTCCTATGAACTATTAAATTGGTTTTTACATATAGTATGCGATCATGAACTGCGACTATGGTCGCACTACCGCGAGTATGGTCGCAGTACTTAACGAGAGTGATAGTATAATCGCAGTTTACGTATTATTTTATTGCATTTTTCTTGATGAATTTTTTTTGCTAAGTTAAATGTAATAACGGTGAATACATACTGATTCTATAGTCGCAGTTTACGTATGTTTTTATATGTTTTGCTTATAAAGTATGAATTATTTTTACTTATTGCATGCGTAGTAGCACTGCAACTATGGTCGCAGTGTTTAAGAACAGCAATCGCAGTTTGATATGTAATTAAAAGAGCTTATAAGTTAATATAGTGAGAAAGAGACCTTATAAAAAACAGAATTAAAAGCTTTTAAAAGAAGACTAAATAAGGTTGAATATCAGAAGATCAGGAAATCCTAATCCTCGTCATTATCACCATCATAAGCAAATTCGTTGTCTTCATTCTTCTGCTCTTCGTGTTCATCACTTATTTCCTCACCATCTTCCTGTTTTTGAGGTTTTTTTTGTTTCACCGATAAACTCCCAGAATGGATCGTCTCTATCAAGCTCTTCGTCTAACCCGTTGTGAGAAAGAGAGCCTACAGCATCAGAGGACATGCTTTCATCAAGCATGTCTCCGTCAAGTTGCAGAGGAATAATGTCTTCCTCACTAACCCACATGAAATCTTCATTATCCTCATGAATAGGAGGATCAGTTAATACATTATTTGATATAGTGAGATAGTCAAAAGGAGTGAAGTCCAGACTGGTATCAGATTCACTAGAATATCCTGAAGAAAAAGGACCGGTGGGGGAACGATTGAAGTTGAAATCCAAGTGTTCAGAGAAAGAAGATGGGGAAGACATGATTCAAGAATGAATTATTTTTTGAAAGTTTTTTGAAATCAAATTGAAAAGGAAGAGCAAAAATATAGTTTTCAAGTATGAGATAATATATTAGTTACAAGCATTATATAAAGGTCAATATTGTGGAAGAACATGAATAGTAATAATAATTGTTACAGGTGAGGGTTGAGTATGGTAGAAAGTGGTAAAAAAAATTAAATATTTAATTGAAGATTTATTGCGGGAGAATCCGAAGAGTTTCTTTTTGCCAGATGTTTAATACTTGAAGTACAAATTAACTTTTTATAGAATTGTTTGCCTATATCTTTAGATTACGTATGGTGCACATCTTTCCTTTATCGATATTAACATTATTGCATCTCTTCTTTCTAGACTATTGTTGTATCAAGGTAGAAAGAATATTAATTACTTTCATTTAATACATAAGGCATGCGAAAGAAGATTGCGACTTTGGTCGCAGTACTGAAGGAGGTCGCATTGCTGTACGATAGAATGCGACTAGGGTCACAGACGTTATATAAAAAAGTTTTGTTATACTATGACTGCGACTAGTGACTGCGACTGTGTCGCAGTTGTCATATAAAATTGAAAGTTATATTGTATTAAGTCTGCGACCATGGCATGCTTTTTAAATTTTCAATACTTCTGCTTATTTTACATTATGTTGATCCAAAATTTTTTTAATTATATTTTTCGACGTAGTAAAATTACGAATTTTATAACTGTAGATATATTCAACTGAAATTTTGTTTGTTGATGACTTTATTCCAGTTTAGAATTAAAAAGGGGTATTTTTGTCAATTTGTTTCACGATTGTTTAGGCGGGATCTTTTTTGATTTTTTTGGCGCCTACACTCTGCGGCCGATATGTGGCATATATTCAGCCATGTCCCGCTGGCTGAGAAACTCTCTCAGCCTGCCGGCTGAGGTACAGTAACCCCTATATATATATATTATATATATATATATATATATATATATAGAGAGAGAGAGAGAGGAATCTGTACCTCAGCCACTGGCACAACGTGGCTGAATTTCAATCACAATTTTGGGTGCTGGTATCATGATCGTAGTTTTATATGTGGACTGTAATTAAGCTGCAGTGTTTGAAAAACACCTAGAGGGGGGGTGAATAGGTGTAAGTGCTAATCTAAGAAACTAAATGCAAACTAAGTGCGCTAAATGCGGAAGCTAATGCAAATTATGCACAAACTAATACAATACAACAAGCGTAGCCGAATTCCCCTTGCGAGGCTCTGGACTAACTCCCCTTGATTCCCCTTGAAATGGGTTGAGGCGCTATGTGAAGCTCTTGTTGGATGAGTATAAGTTAGGCACACACACACAAGCAATCCAAGCAATATGAAATACACACAATCAAGCCAAGCATATAATAGATATGACAATAAGAAATGCAAGGCACAACACAAGCAATATATGATATGAATGAATCAATGCTCAACAAAAGCAAGTATGATATGATGATGAATATGATGCTTTGCAAAATTATAAGAGAGAGAGTTAGAGAGACAATGGATCAAAACGCAAACACCAAGATTTGTTTCGAGGTTCGAGTACCTTGCTCTACATCCCCGCCTACACCACCGTGTAGGATTTCCACTATCTCAACTCCCACCGAGGGACCTTTACCGAAGAGGATTTCTTACAACCCAAGGAGTACCGAACTCCTCTCTCAATACAAACCACAACACCTCACACTAGAGGTGTCAACCAACAACCACACCTCTACCTAAGAGGCTTACAAACACAATCCCAATCACCTCACACTTGAGGGATCCAAACAAATACCACTCCGATCACCTCTACCGAAGAGGGATTCACAAATAAAAGGAGGGTTACAACACAAGAGGTTTACAACAACAACCTCAAACTCTGTCTTTCTTTTTCTCTTTTCTTTTTCCATAAAAACAAGATCCTAATAGTTTAGGATAGATGATATAGCTCAAGTGTGGAATCAAAGTGTTTTTGGAAACAAGCAACAAAGAAAAACTACTTGGGAAATCTCTTGTATATGATAGAAAATGAAATACCAAATCAAAATCCCAAAACCTAGTTTTCTTTGATTTTCCAAAAACCCAAAACAAATAAAGATGAGAAGTTTTAAAGCCCACAAACTCTTTTTAAAACTCTTTTAAACACCTCAGAAAACCAGTATTTTTTTCTCTTAAAAAACTTGGCCAAAATCCCCAAAGAGATGGGGTTTATATAGCCCCTATACAAAACTAGCCGTTAGGCTAATGTGGCAGTTCTGACAGCCACCGGTCGACCGGTCCGGTCGACCGCCAACGGTCAAAAATGTGACCGTTGGGCACTAGCGGTCGACCGGCCCGGTCGACCGAAAAATCCCGAAAGCAGAGCTCTCACCTCGGTCGACCGACCCGGTCGACCGGTTCTGTGCTTAACAGACGTGCACATCTGTGCACATCGGTCGACCGGATCGGTCGACCGGCCCTTTGGTGCGGTCGACCGGAACGGTCGACCGACCAGCCTGTCAGCCCAAAAACCAGGTCAGAAATTTTGGGAAAAATATTTTACAAAAATCTTTTATCATTTCTGAAAATTCCATAAAACTTGTTTTATCATTTTATGTTAAAACATAAACATGTGATAAAAATTTCAAGACAATATATCAACATATCAATTCATTTTTGTGTCTTGCAAATTTTATCAAAAACAAAAACCGGTATTTTTATCAAACTTGATTTTTCCAAAACATGAATAGGGATATCAAAATAAGTTTGTTTAGCAAGTTAAACCATGTATGTATAACTAGAATACATCTACTATACATATAAAACATGTAAACTTGTTTTGATCAACTATTCATAAAAACCAAATATCAAATCATAAAACGTGTGTGTTTGTGCACTTGAGCATATCCACTAAACTAAGCTTTACAAATGGATCTAAAACACAAACTCTAAACTAGATACCTAAGTCTTCTTGACGATCTTCATCTTCAAGTAGACTCGGTCCAAACTCCGTGATTCTCCAAGTGCAAAGGTATGATCTTTAAGCTTTGGCACCGGAATCACCATGGAAAGCTTCTAAACTCTTTGTTGAAGCTAATCACCAACTAATATCCTGTTAATGATCTGAAACTTAGAAACACAAGAATATTAGTAAACATAACTACATGAGTGTTGATCATCATCAAAACTAGAGTGGAAAGCCATTGGGCCAACAATCTCCCCCTTTTTGATGATGACAAAACTCATGGAGTTATATATACATGGATTAAAGTTAAGCTTCAAGGAAGCTCCCCCTTAACTCATGCATCACAATAAATATGCAATGAAAACTTATGATTCTAAACAAGAGACATGCATTTAAACATATTTTGCATATTCTTATTATGTTTATTTGCTTATGCATGAACTTAAAACTTAATATATGCAAAAACACAATTATGCATATATAAAAACAAACTCAAATTCTTCTCCCCCTTTTTGTCAATCATCAACAAAGGGGTAAACAATCAAAACCATAGATAAGATGAGGGGTAAAAAATCTTTCTTCCCCTTTTTGTCAATCAAAACAATGCAAACAATGTTCTCCCCCTTTTTGTCTAAAAACAAAAAACAAAGTCAATAAGGGGTGACTACAAACATGATATCAATTAAAAAATATGTCAATGAAGCATCTTGATACCAATAAACAAGGATCAATATATGTTATATGCTATATACATTCATGAAGAGGAAGACGCTAAGTTAGCTTCCCTACACATATGCATTACATGAAGAAGGGATGACAAGCCCCAATTCACATAACACATATTATGTAATGCATAAGAGGAGATGTGAAGCTCCCCCTACACACGTATATCATATAAAGAAGAGTTGTCAAGCTCCTCAATTTATAATATACTCAACATGAATCTATATGTAAGAGAGATGTTAAGCTCTCCTTGCATATAGGAAATACAAATCAAAACTTTGAATATTTTCTTTAAACAAAATTTTGAAAATACCAATTGTAATTAAACATAACAAATTACCAATTGTAAAACAACATAACAAATTTTGAATGTCTAAACACAAATTTTGATACCAATTGTAAGAATATATTTCATTTTGAAAATATATAAACAAATTTGATGTTGATATCATATGTTCAAAATAACAACTTTTAATCATAAAGAGTGGGAGTACAAATACCAATTGAAATACAAAATCAAATTTTCTCCCCTTTATGAAAAACAAACTAAAGACATGCATAGTCTTGATAACAATTTAAAAGTAATCAATTTAATACAAAATTGAAACTCAAGCACTAGCATAAACACAAACATATATATGTATGAAAGATAGATACCAATAGAAATTGATATACTTGAAATTTAAAGCATACATACATACAAAACATATATGAGTATACAAGAAGATCAAAATGATACCAATTGAAAGAGTTCAATGATACCAATTGACATAACAATAAGTTCAAGTGTATACATCATATTATCTACCACCCAATCATAATTCAAGTTTTAAAGATTTTCAATTTAGGGCATACATGAACATGATCTCCCATCCTACCGCCCTTTGAAGGTAGGGGTTTTCAAAAATAGATTTGAAAATTAGGTTTAGTTTGAAAATCACTACCAAATGAAGAATACGAACTAGTTAAAATGAAAAAACTTATTAACTAGTACGAAATCCTTCAAGTAAGGAATAAAACAAAATTGTTTTTCATAAACATGAGATTCACATCATATCAAACACTCAAGTTCAATTAGGCATAAATAAGACTCATGAAAACAAAACATGAGCAAGCAATAGATGTGAGTGTACAAATAAAATATGAAGATCATAAATATGAAAATTAGGCAATAAGCTCAATTATTCTTTAAAACACGAAAATCATCAAAACTATCTAATCTTCAAGGCATATGTATGTCTAATACAAACTAAAGTATACATACATATCCAAAACATAACGAGTCCACAAAATATATGCATTAAGGCACGTGGCTCAAAAAGGATACTCATGTATAGTCAATAGTTTGGATAAGATGGACATATACATGAAGTTAAATATTGACACAATAAACATGACAATCATGAAAGCATAAAAAGCATGAAAAGTATGAAAATTTAGCTTTTCATTAAAACAATTTGATACCAATTCTTTTCAAGGTATATGTATGATTTGTCAACACAAGAAGTATACATACATATCCCTTAAACACACTTTGAGTCCATAATAGATATTTACATGAAAGGCAAATGACTCAAGGGGTGTACATGTATATCTTCAAGTTTGGCAAAATACACATATACATGAAATGAAAACTCATAATCATAAAAACAAATACCAAAAATGGAATACAAGTTTAAAATGTATGAATCATCAAAACTAGACTATACTAGCACATCTAATGGGAACAAACAAGCATTCAATCCCAAACATATATAGATTTGTTTGTAGCCCATCATATGTACAAATATATAACTAGTCTTAATGAAAACTAACATCTAAACATATATTCAAAACATGAAGCATCAAAACAAATATAAAAGTCATCATGATAAAACTAAAACATGATTACTATGTAAATTCACATGTATTAGATTCATGATGTTCATTATAGCTTAAACAAAAGTGAGAACACTAAATATGGGTTCATATAAGCATATGTGTCTCAAATACTATACATGTATGTCAAGGATCTAATAAACATGGAATGAACATACTAATCCATAGACATCAAAAACATGCTATAAACATTAAAACATGGAAAGCATGTAAACAATAAATGGGAGTAAAGGATTGTTACCAAAACCGAAGAAGCAACTCTCCTTGTCTCCAAAACATGGTGGTCATCTCCACCAAACCTTCCCTTGAAAGTGATGCATCCAATTGATTTCCTTTAAGTACGGAACGCATCCACTCCAAGGTGTCATCACTCTCACGTCATGTGAGAGCCCACACCTACATCAAAAACAATAGGAGGGGTGGTCTTTGGTACCCATACTCTTTTGGGTCCATGGGGGTTAGTCTCTTCTCTAACCCAAACAAATTTCTTGGCTAAATTTTCAACATGTAAACGATCATAGCAAAATTTAGCAAGATGGCCTTTTCGACCACAATGTGTACATGTGTACACATGAGCATACATGGTGTGATGGTGTCCGTGAGAAGCATGTGTATGCCGTGGAGGGTGTGCATGCATAGAAGATGGAACTTGTCTCTTTCGAACCAAGGTTTCCAACCGTGAGTGGTTCATGGCACATTGGCTCATAGTGGAGCCCAAACAATCTACTCTCTTCTTTAACATACAAATATCATCAATAATTTTAGAAGAAGAGGTACATGCATTAGGTAGACTAGATGAAGAAGCTACACTAGCATGGCAAACATGTGCATCAATCTTTTTATGCAAAACCTCATTTTTCTTCAAAAGAGTTTCACAATCATTTTTAGATTTTAAAACTTTATTTTCCTTAAGTGCAAGTTCTAATTGAGATCTCAATGAATCCCTTTCATTATAGACCTCAACCTTCTCTTGCAAAACAATATCAAGTCTAGATTGTAAACACTTATTTTCTTTTTCAATTCCTAGACTTTTCTTTTTCAAAATCTTATATTTTTCAATTAACTTTTCACAAACAATAGATAGTTCTTCATTCAAAACATGGGGATCAACGATATCATCACTTGAAGAACTAGCATCATAATCACTATCTAGGTGGGATTCCGAATGTACCTCAAGGGAGTCATTCCCTTGGACCATGAAGCATTGTGGATCGGATTCTCCACTAGATTCCTCTTCTTGAATTTGTACTTGAAGCTTGGAGGTGTTGGTGGTTGTTGTCAACTTGTTCCACACTGCAAAAGCGGAATCAAGATTAGAAACACATAAAAGATAGTCTTTAGGTAAAGTGCTTCTAATGGCCTCTAGGGCTTGTGCATTGGCCCCTATATGATTGCAATCACCAAGATAACATCTCTTGGTGGCGGCAAGGAAAACATGCAAACCTAGGGTCTTTAGGTACATGGACATTCTATACTTCCAAACATCAATGTTGGAAGGGTCAAAGCTAGGAGGGGTCATGAAGTCCATGGTAAACTATATATGAATGTGCAAACAAACAAATGCAAATGAGATTAGCAAGCAAATGGATCACTCCTAGGATGTTAAGCCTAAGTATCAGGAGCACTAGCTCTGATACCAATTGAAAAACACCTAGAGGGGGGGTGAATAGGTGTAAGTGCTAATCTAAGAAACTAAATGCAAACTAAGTGCGCTAAATGCGGAAGCTAATGCAAATTATGCACAAACTAATACAATACAACAAGCGTAGCCGAATTCCCCTTGCGAGGCTCTGGACTAACTCCCCTTGATTCCCCTTGAAATGGGTTGAGGCGCTATGTGAAGCTCTTGTTGGATGAGTATAAGTTAGGCACACACACACAAGCAATCCAAGCAATATGAAATACACACAATCAAGCCAAGCATATAATAGATATGACAATAAGAAATGCAAGGCACAACACAAGCAATATATGATATGAATGAATCAATGCTCAACAAAAGCAAGTATGATATGATGATGAATATGATGCTTTGCAAAATTATAAGAGAGAGAGTTAGAGAGACAATGGATCAAAACGCAAACACCAAGATTTGTTTCGAGGTTCGAGTACCTTGCTCTACCTCCCCGCCTACACCACCGTGTAGGATTTCCACTATCTCAACTCCCACCGAGGGAACCTTTACCGAAGAGGATTTCTTACAACCCAAGGAGTACCGAACTCCTCTCTCAATACAAACCACAACACCTCACACTAGAGGTGTCAACCAACAACCACACCTCTACCTAAGAGGCTTACAAACACAATCCCAATCACCTCACACTTGAGGGATCCAAACAAATACCACTCCGATCACCTCTACCGAAGAGGGATTCACAAATAAAAGGAGGGTTACAACACAAGAGGTTTACAACAACAACCTCAAACTCTCTCTTTCTTTTTCTCTTTTCTTTTTCCACAAAAACAAGATCCTAATAGTTTAGGATAGATGATATAGCTCAAGTGTGGAATCAAAGTGTTTTTGGAAACAAGCAACAAAGAAAAACTACTTGGGAAATCTCTTGTATATGATAGAAAATGAAATACCAAATCAAAATCCCAAAACCTAGTTTTCTTTGATTTTCCAAAAACCCAAAACAAATAAAGATGAGAAGTTTTAAAGCCCACAAACTCTTTTTAAAACTCTTTTAAATACCTCAGAAAATCAGTATTTTTTTCTCTTAAAAAACTTGGCCAAAATCCCCAAAGAGATGGGGTTTATATAGCCCCTATACAAAACTAGCCGTTAGGCTGATGTGGCAGTTCTGACAGCCACCGGTCGACCGCCAACGGTCAAAAATGTGACCGTTGGGCACTAGCGGTCGACCGGCCCGGTCGACCGAAAAATCCCGAGAGCAGAGCTCTCACCTCGGTCGACCGACCCGGTCGACCGGTTCTGTGCTTAACAGACGTGCACATCTGTGCACATCGGTCGACCGGATCGGTCGACCGGCCCTTTGGTGCGGTCGACCGGAACGGTCGACCGACCAGCCTGTCAGCCCAAAAACCAGGTCAGAAATTTTGGGAAAAATATTTTACAAAAATCTTTTATCATTTCTGAAAATTCCATAAAACTTGTTTTATCATTTTATGTTAAAACATAAACATGTGATAAAAATTTCAAGACAATATATCAACATATCAATTCATTTTTGTGTCTTGCAAATTTTATCAAAAACAAAAACCGGTATTTTTATCAAACTTGATTTTTCCAAAACATGAATAGGGATATCAAAATAAGTTTGTTTAGCAAGTTAAACCATGTATGTATAACTAGAATACATCTACTATACATATAAAACATGTAAACTTGTTTTGATCAACTATTCATAAAAACCAAATATCAAATCATAAAACGTGTGTGTTTGTGCACTTGAGCATATCCACTAAACTAAGCTTTACAAATGGATCTAAAACACAAACTCTAAACTAGATACCTAAGTCTTCTTGACGATCTTCATCTTCAAGTAGACTCGGTCCAAACTCCGTGATTCTCCAAGTGCAAAGGTATGATCTTTAAGCTTTGGCACCGGAATCACCATGGAAAGCTTCTAAACTCTTTGTTGAAGCTAATCACCAACTAATATCCTGTTAATGATCTGAAACTTAGAAACACAAGAATATTAGTAAACATAACTACATGAGTGTTGATCATCATCAAAACTAGAGTGGAAAGCCATTGGGCCAACAGTGTTTTTATGAGAACTGTTGCCTTGGTTGCAGTCTTTTCTAAGGACTGCGACCGAGTCGCAGTTTTCTACTAAGGAGTGCTACCATGCTCGCAGTCCTAATTACACTAAAATTATATGATTTTTTTTAGGGCTGCGATCATATTACAGTGGAGTGCGACCATATTACAATAAGTTTACGACCATATTGATGTTACAGCTGAGAGAGACGGCTGAGGTACATTAGTATAAACGGTGGACCTAAATAAAGTCACGCTTTGCTTTTTATTAATAAGATTTTAATGAAAATTCTAAGAATACATAAAGTAAGATCACAACATAACCCCAAAGCACTAATACGTCTTGCGTTTTCATGCATAATTCTACTTTTCCTCGTTAAGTGCTTATTAATGGAACGCAAAAGAACTCTAAGTTTACTGCTGATAGTTAAAAAAAAGTTGCCAAAATTAGCTTAGGAAATGACACAAAATAGATATTTGAATTATTTATTATTTTCGTGATAATTTTGAAAGTTTTTTTTTAGTAGAACTTCTAATACTTTTAATACATAAACAAGCACTAAAAGTCTCAAGATGTACTTCAGATTTTCAAAATACTCCAACTTAGACACACATCAAAAATCACTCCCTTCATTGGACAACACCCACAACTGGGAACTAGCTTACATTTTTTGTTGCTTTCACAACTGGGAGCTAGAAAGGCTCATAGCTCAAAGTTTCATTGGTGTAATTTATATTACAAAAATGTCAAGAAATCAATGCATATACAATATCCTACCAAAAGTAGTGGACCGCATCAATCTTAAAATGTTGACAATAACGAAAAGAACTACATTATCAAGTAATGGTCACAATAAAACAACCCTGGCAATTAAAAATGAGACAAGTAGAAATCAAATTCGACTATGGATGGCAAAAGAAACATCGATGATTTGTGGTGACAAATTTGATCAGTAACCTATTTTCAACAAGCAAAAATCTATAGATACAACAAAAGATATTATTTTGCAAATAATTTTTTTTGAAGTTTCGCAATACCCCTCAGGAGATTTTACCCTGACAAATAATCGGTGTGTGGTGAATGATAAAAAAAATACACCATACACCCCCCTTTTATAGCCAAAAACAAAAAGAGTCTCAAATCAAAATTCAAAAGTTGCAGTAAAGAGTCGGAGCATCATCTTAAAAAAGCTAGTCTGTTAGGTGGAGTAACCCAAATTCTTATAAAGTCAAGATCATTCTCATGTCTAGCCGATGTGGGACTATTTGTTCGATCCAAATCCCAACAATCCCCCTCTCGAACAAAGAGTCTTTCTGTAAGCTTATCTTCACACCTGAAAGACCATCTTCACGCCTGGAAGACATATGCTCTATCAAGATCCTCTTTACCGCGTTGGTGATCGCACACCTTACATGAAGCACAACTTGCAGCCTTTCCTCTAACCGCGTGCAAGACACGTCTTACGTGAATCAAGACTCCTGCTGTCAATCTTGAAAGCTCAACTAGCTCTACAAGGATTTTTAATGCGCCTTTTTGCGTCTTGGGAATCGAACATGTTTTGTCTCCCTCTCAAAAAAAGAGTTCAGGCCTCCCTGCAAGCCAATCTTCCTCACTCTTCATCCTAGAAGATCATATGCCTTGGAGCATGATTATCTCCCTCGAGAGCTCAATCTTTATAGATCCAATCTTTATAGATTGTAGATCCAAACTTACGCCCTAGGGGCCCTGGCGGGATCGAACATCACACATTATAGATCCAATCTTTATAGATCCAAACTTACGCCCTAGGGGCCTGGCGGGATCGAACATCACATACAACTAAGTTCGGGACATGACTCTAATTCTATTTGTAAGGATTCAGGGCACCACCCAAAAAACTAATCTGTTAGGTGGAGTAGCCCAAATATTTAAAAACTCAAGACCACCCTCATGTCTAGCCGATGTGGGACTATTTGTTCGACCTAAATCCCAACAATTGCGTCAAAGGATAAGACTGCAATTAGTACGATATAAGACTATGATTATGTTCATTTTTATTCAAAAATGAGGTGATATGATACCGTGGTTAAGGATTCAACAACATGTCCACAAAGAAATTTTTTTTTGAGATAAAACCATAAGGTAAGAATTCCTGACGTTTTATTAATAAGAATTTAACAAGAAATCTCCAAGATAACAAGAAATCTCCAAGATAAAAGGGTACAAATCTGAATAGAAACACTGATACACAATTTGTTCGTTTTCAAAAAGAAAAAGAAAAAAGAACGAAAAATGAAGCCACTGGAACGCCCTCAGCTCAGTCGCGGCTTTTCCCATTCACAGTAAGTGTGTTGTCTGCTGCTCGGATCCGTTCATTTCTTAGTCGAATCTCCCATCAACGACGTCACGACATCTGTCTGCAGCTCAAAATCAATCATCCCATGACCAAAACCCTCACTACTGAAGACGTGGCATCACCACTTCACCGCCCTTGTGACATCTGCGGCTCTTGAGCGGCCACCACACAATATATGCAACTGTTAAGAGTGTATAACTATACCTACTTTTTCAAAAAAAAAAATGTATCCCCATGGTACGGCTAAGGATGATGAGATAGAGAATGCCTAGCTAGTGGCTAGTAACCACCAATCCTTTTCAAAAAGGCATGCACTGCCAACAAAAAGGTTGGCTCTTGAAACGTGTTAGTCATGATCACCACGCATGAATACTTGGAAGAGGATCCAAATCAAAACTTAGGAAGATATGAAAAGGCTCTCTTCAAGCACAAAAATAATACTATTATATATATACTAACCTATTAATTTAGGGGGACACATAAATATTTCCTCTATCCAAAATGGACCATCATGTGGGAGCCAGCTGTACCATGAAAGGGTGTCAGTTTTGTGTGGGCGTGTGTGTGTGGGGAACACGTGGGAGGGAGAGACGAGGACAAAAAGTGCCAACGCATTAAAAAGTTAAAAGCAAAGCGGGGAGGCCTTCCATCAAAACAAAACCTACCCACCACCAAGGTATAAGATTTTATCGGTTGGCCATTGGTGCATTTGGTGCAAGAAAAAGAATAAAAAAATAGAAGTTTGAAGATGAGAAGAGAGGAGGGAAGCCCAAAAAGATATATCACGGTCTAATTAATTTTTGTTCTTTCTTCTAGAAAGATCTCAAAAGAAACTTTTCCCTATGCATGATTTCACATAAGTAGTTGTTGTGACACGATAATTATGATATCAATTGTTGAAATCAATAATTGAGTTGCGACAATAACTGTTGTGTACGCCTAAAATCGTGATCGACGCTGCAGCACCGTGATAATATGTAATACTTACAAAAGAAAAATATTGTAAAGCAAACTAGCAATATCAAGACAGAAGAGTAGAAAAACACGAGAATTTAATATGATTCAGCCCATACTTGGCCTACGTCTACGAGGAGAGAACTTGAGAGAGTTTTATTAATAAACTTGATACAAGAGATCTAACCTTCTCCTTGATTCCCACAAGAGTATTCACTTCACTTTTGTAACGCCCATCAGGTACAGAAACGCTACTGCATACGCAGGGCAGAAATACCCTCACATACGTGCGCTAAGCATAACAGTACAGTAAGGAATCAGAGTACGGACAGTAGTAATATATATTCCAACATTACAGTTCAAGTATATTATTATCACAATATGTCAATATTAGATGAATAATACATCACTGGAGCGGACAAAAGTACGAAGTACAGGAGATTAACAAAATATGAAACTGAAAGATGCTCCCAAGTTGAATAGGAATCTCGAGAGTCCGATACAGGAGATAGATTTGGAGAACCATCTGACACGATCTCACGCTTCTGCAAAGTTCTGATCCTGAGACTTGTTACGCTTCTGCAACGCATTCTGATCAGCAACAGGGAGTCACAAATGTTCAAGCTCCAGAATCTAGACATGCAGATTCAGGGTTGTCAGAATGCAACCCAACGAGTACATTAGAATGCCAAGTGGCATGTGCAAAAGCAAATACACATGTACAGAAAATAGATGGAATTACGTGAAAACATGTTTATGTATGCATGAAATCATGTTCAAATCATATCAATAAAAACATATGTAATTCATCAATGATATA
Organism: Agave tequilana; assembly: GCA_038442645.1. Taxonomy (NCBI): domain Eukaryota; kingdom Viridiplantae; phylum Streptophyta; class Magnoliopsida; order Asparagales; family Asparagaceae; genus Agave; species Agave tequilana. The sequence continues at coordinate 127,814 of JAVJIF010002996.1, forward strand.
TGTAAATGTATGCAACACCAGTTGTATAAACTTAATCTATGAATCCATGAGATTAGTATGTCTAGGAGATAATCCAAATAAGAAAACCCTCATGTATATATCATATTCTTCACTTCACCATCAACTGGGCATATTCACTATCAATTGGGCATATACAACCAGAGTTGCTAAGAGTTGGTATATTAATAGTGTCATCATGTCATATTAGTGGAATCATATACTGTATTGTAGTCAACTCAGTATATATATATCAGTAGTACTGGTGTCAGTCAGTATCAAGAGTATCAATATCAGGGGTATCAGATATCATGTAATATCAGGATGTTATATTTGGAATTCAGATATATGTATTTTAAGTTATGCAATAATTATTATTAGTACCATCTGACATTTTAATCATCTCTCTACCAATGTCGCCCATCACTGGCAGTCCATACCAGAGTAATACCACTGTATAAACCCTGATAGAACTTACTCGGATCTGCTATGGGCGTAACAGAATCCAAATAAAGGAGAGACCAAATGGCACACATTCTTAACATCATTACTGTTGGGTTATTACATTCTTATTGTTCATCTGATCCATATGTCTCAGTATGTTTTTTCGGGACACATACATCCACATATGAATAAGATGAGTTAAGTTTATTGGAAACTGATGGGGATCAACTATATCAGGTTCATATTGGGACCCGTGCATACCCGGGACAATGACCTCAGGACATCTGGGTTTGGCTCCCAGAACCGGCCTCTAAGCCGTAGTAGTAACAGGAATGGATCAGGTCAGGGGTGCCAGTTCACCCTAACCGGTCCTCTGTGGCCTCAGGTGGATCCGGAACAGTAGTTGCAAAATCGAACCATTATGAAACCGTACATGTTGATGTCATCAGTCTCCCCCATCCCAAGTGTATGTGAAGTCAGTTATTATAACCAGTTCATTATACAGTTCTCAGTCTATGTTCATAATATACCGTTTATGGGGATCAACAGGAATACAGTATTAGGAGAACATTAATCAGGAGATGTGGGATTCTAGCGGTGACTTCCGAGGATTCAAGAGGTGACCCCCATCATAAGGACATGTAATGTGACACTTTGTTCCACGTGGCACTTTGTTCCACACATCAGGCATGTGATTCTAGAGGTCGTCCCCGTGTTATTTCATATGGCACTTAGTTCCACATACCAAAGTAGGAACATGAACATGTATCAAGATTTAGTAGTGATTCCCAATAAAGCGATATCATGATTCAGGCACAGGAGTTACGGTACCAAGTCTGAAATCAGTATAGTGTAATAGATCAGGAGTTATGGTGCCATTTAGGAATCAGTATATGTTCTATAGTCAGTATATGAGATGTCAATGTCATGTCAATGTCAGATGTGATTGTCATGTCCAGTATAATGTTAGTATCAGGTATCAGTAATTAAGTCAGGTAATCCATGTCAAATATCAGTGACAATATCACATCCAATAAATAGTATAAGAACAACATTACAACTAAGCACATATAAGTGGAGTAAAGCAGTGCTGAGGCACATATAACGGACAATGTCTAATCACTAAAGCGGTAGGCGGAGCTACATGAAGGACTCGGCTTAGATTGTGAGTCAAAAATTTGGCAGAGTTTCGCCTTAACGAGTTTAGTGAATAAAGCGCTAAGTGCTAAATATGCCTACCAGGCTTTGCTAAAACGGAGCTAAACCGTTAATAAACCTCAGAGAGGTTAAAACCTGGAAGCTTTTGTATAGACCTGCATAACAGTTTAAGCCCGTAGTTGTATAGGTACCTGCAGAAAATATTAGTACCATACACCAACAAGAAATAATATAATAATCATAAACATATTGTGCTCCTTAGTTGAGTACCGTCTGCCTCCAGTCACCACGAAACCTGAAAGTATTGGGTGACCTGCAAACCAGTCTCTCGGATGATATTTCAGAACTGATAGAGCATCCGAGGCATAGAACCCCCTATCCGGCTACCACGAACACTAATGGTAGTGAGCGGTGGCGATGGCATGTTGCCCTTGAATAACCGGGAGAGGTCTCCCAAGACAGCCAACCCTGAAGGGAAGTTTGTTCCGAGGGTCTTCTCCTACAACCTGCACCACTGTTAGTCCCAAAATACAATAATTTAAGAAAATTCATATTAATTTCAGAAAAATACAAAAAATTCATAAAAATACATAGAAAATTCCTAAAGACACAGTAAATTCCTAAACATACACAGATAAATTCTAAATACACATAAATAATCCTAAAAATATACAAAAATTTCCTATAATTCAGAAAATTCATAAAAAATGCCCAAATAATTTCTAAAAATTACAGAAAATTTCTAAAAATGCTCAGAACATGAAATATGCATACACTTGTACCAATATACATGTACCAGTGTATATATGTGCATATACAATAAGGAAGGAGTACTCGCCTATATCGGAAAAATACCCAATACCACGTGCACGTGTGCAGGTGCGTGTATGTGTGAGGGCCTTGGCCAGGTCATGAGCTGTAGGGAGGTAGGGAGATATATGGAGTGAGTTTTCAAGAGAGAAAGATAGGGAAAACCTATTCTTTTTAGAGAAAGAAAACTAGGGTTTGATATTTCAAGAGAGAAAGGGAGTATGGGTGTATGGTGACTTGTAAGGGATAGAGGAGAGAGGAGAGTAACACCTATAGCTGGCAGCCTGTACAAGTGGAGAGAGAGAGAGAGAGAGAGAGAGAGAGAATAAAGAGGAGTGAGAAATTAGTGTTGCAAATATTTTAAATTGAGGAAAATATGAAAAAATTAGGAATGTAGAGGGAAGTAAAGGAATCTAGTGGGGTAACTGGCCATGAAGATATGAAGGGAGGAGATATAAAATCTAGAGAGATGTTAGAAAGAGGAGAGAGAAAGTGCCTTTTGGGAGGTTTTAGACGAAGGAAAAATTAAGGGAAAATAGGGGAGATGTGTGGAGGTTTAGAGATGATATAAGGGTGTTCTAGAAGTGACCATGATGATATAAGATTTTTGTAAGATTTTTAGAGATTTATTTGGAGAGTTTTATGGCTTTTTCTAGAGAGAAAGGGTGGAGTAAGGTGGAAGTGGTCGGCCTTGGTGTGGGCTAGTGTGAGCGGAGATAAAGAAAAGGGGAGATGGCTTGCATGAGAAGCCAAGTGTTGGTTTCTTGAAGAAGCCATAGAAAAATCTAGAAAGATGGAGAAAAGAAAAGAAAAAGAGAAGGAAAAGAAAACGGGAAAGAAATAGAAATGCAAATATATAATTGTTGGGGGTTATGTGTAGATATCCCATGGAAAAATAATATAAAAATTAAAATGAAGAAAATTGGAAAAGAAATGAATTTAGAAAAGAAAGAAAAGGAAAAATAGAAGGAGAGAGAAAATAATTTAATTAAATAATTATTTAAAAAGAAAAATTATGAAATTTCTAGAGAAGAATTTAGTGCCAATGCAGAGTCTCATGTAAAAATTTTGGGTCAAACGGAGGAAAATACGCTCATGACACGATACGTGCAAATCCAAAACGTCAAAAATCATAAAAGGATACGTATTTTGGAATCAGGGTACAACCTTGAATCCTACAAAATTACAAGAGTATACTTTTCATTATGCACTGTCACCTTCCTCTCTTTTTTAGCTTTCTCTTCACCTCCTGTTACAATATACTAGGTTACAACCTCTATATATAGAGTTTTACGATGCAAACCTAATTCGAATTATGAGATGATCTTGACCGTTGGATGCTTAAAGAACTTGATCAATCCTTATCAGAGTTGATTTACTTGATCTAGAAGAATTCTACATCCTTTAAACTTAAGAAGTAAATCTTTATTGAATAGGAACTAATTCTCATTCGAACTCCACCAGAAAAGGAACCTTGTGTAATCACCTAGAGGAGGGGGTGAATAGGTGACTAGCTAATCTAATGGTCAATTAATGCGGAATTAAAACTAAATTATGCAAATTAAAACTTCTTAAGCTAAAAACCAAGTATAACACAAGAGTGTAGCCGGATTCCCTGTGAAGGGCTCTGGACTAACTCCTCAAGATTCCTCTAAATAAGAGTTGAGGTGTCGCGTTGGCTCTCTTGGTTAAATACAAGTGTTAGCAAAATAATCCCCAACCATATAACAATTAAGCACACAATATATCAAGCATATAAAGATAAAGAAAATATGAGCATGCAAGATATAAACAAGTAAGAGACAGAGAGAGCAATCGCAAACAAGGGAGAATTGTTTCGAGGTTCGAGCACACTTGCTCTACGTCCCCGCCTTCAACACTTAAAGGATTTCCACTATAAACCGATCCCACCGGATCACTCGGTGCCGCAACACCTACAAGGAGTTCCCACTAGAACTCTTGGACTCTCTAGTCCCTTCACTCGTTCCCGCAAGAACTACACACCGCAAGCCCACTAGCTCGCCGAGGCCGCACCTCAAACACCGAGTTCTCACTAGAACCCGAAACAACGCGAACACACACGTCCACCTCCTCAAAGCAAAGAAGAATTCTTTGGTGATCACAACACTTTGATCACCTAAAAACAATCTCACAATAACACTCCTATAGGATGAATATATCAATGGATAGCTCAAGTGTTTGTGAGAAAAACAAGGATTGAAATTGTGGTGGAAAACACAAGAAATGAAAAACTCTTGATAAAACTCTCTTTTGATTTGGAAATATAGCTCTAAAACTTGTGGATATAACCACTGAAATAGGTATGCAAGACTAGCCCAAAAACTCTTCTCAAATCTTGTATAAAACAGTCCAAGAAAGACCCAATATATAGGGCTCTCAAAAACTAGTCGTTCCAGCCCAGTCAGCAACTCTGACTGCTGTCGGTCGACCGGCCCGGTTGACCGCCAATGGTCAGAAATCTGACCGTTAGGCCAGCGGTCGACCGGCCCGGTCGACCGAGGCCTGGAACAGACAGCAGAGTTCTCTGCCGGTCGACCGGCCTGGTTGACCGGGGCTTTCCAGAGAGCAGAAGCTCTCTGGCGGTCGATCGGGTCGGTCGACCGGCCCTCCAGCCAGACCAGGCGTGCACGTTTGTGCACGTCGGTCGATCAACTCGGTCGACCGACTCCTAGCTCGGTCGACCGGCTCGGTCGACCGGCCCGGTCGACCGGCAGAAGCCAGACTGGACTCTTAAAGGGATTAAAAACTTGGTTTTGATTTTAAAATAAAATCTCATAAAATCACTAAAAATCTACAAAAATAGTTTCAGTAATATACTTGATAATCAAACAATGTTTGAGTAAAATCAAACCATGTTACAAATATTTTGAACTATTTTTGTAACCTAGAAAATTTGGCTCAAAACAAAAACCGTATTTTTCCAAATTGGTTTTTCCAAAACTTATTTTTCCAAAACTTCTCCAAATATAAAAATAAGATATTTTAAACACTTTTAAAGCTTAGTGTGTATGGATTTGATTCACTACACATACATGATGAAATATCTATGTTTTTGACAATAAGCACTAAACATGATTTTGGTTAAAGACATGTATACTTTGAATTCCAAAAATCAAACCGTATTTTTCCAAAATGAAAACTCTTTTGTATTTTTCCAAAATAAAAACTCTTTTATGAAAACAACTAAATCTTGTGTGTGAGTGTATATGGTATACTTGAGCAATCCACCAACTATTCTATCCTGTACATTTTTTCTAAAACAAAATCTTAACAAAACAAACCTAGACACAAGTCTTCTCTTGAAGTCTTCACTTGAAGTCTTCTTCTCCTTCTTGACTTGATCCAAACTTGATCCAAAGAGCTAGACTCCTCTTGAGTACTTGATGTGGTCTTGATGCATAAGCTCTTGAATCAAACCGTGATAGCTCCAAAACTTGACTTTAAATCCTTTGTTGAAGCTACACACCTACTAAGATCTTGATCACAAATCTGAGACTAAATAAATACAAGATCATTAGTATTATAACTACATGAGTTGATCATCATCAAAACTAGAGTGATGGGCCTTTGGGCCAACAATCTCCCCCTTTTTTATGATGACAAAACTCATGGAGTTGTATATGCATGGATTAAAGTAAAGCTTCAAAGAAACTCCCCCTTAACTCATGCATAGCAATAAACAAATAGATATGCAATGAAAGCACATAAACATGTATGCAAATACAAGGAGATAAACATGCATAAATAAGCATGAAACACATCAAATTCTTTTTCTCCTATTTGCAAAACAAAACAATATGCATAAACATAAATCCTTCTCCTCCTTTATGAATAAAGTAAGGAAAACATGCATATATACTCAAATACTTCTCCTTTTTATCAATCATCAATAAAGGGGTTAAAGTAAAAACAAAACAATGTTCTCCCCCTTTTTGTCAGAAATAAAAAATCAACAAAGGGGTGAAATCAAATCAACCAATAAAGAGATATATGCGATATACATTCTTGAAGAGGAAGACGCTAAGTTAACTTCCCTACATACATGCATTACAAGAAGAAGGGATGACAAGCCCTAATTCACATAACGCATAATATGCAATGCATAAGAGGAGATGTGAAGCTCCCCCTACACACATGTATCACATAAAAAAGAGTTGTCAAGCTCCTCAATATAAGATACACTCAACATGAATCTATATGTAGAAGAGATGTTAAGCTCCCCTTGCATATGGCAATACATATCATAACATTTTTAATATTTCTTATTAAAATAAAATTTTGAATTTTCTCAATAAACAAATTTTGAAATATCTTAGTAAATCAAATTTTAAGATACCAATTGTAAATAAACATTACAAATTTTGAATTTTTTCTAAATCAACAAATCAATTAAAGATATCACAAGATTTTTGTTACCATGTGAAATAGGAAATTTGTGATACCAATTGAAATTGAAATACATATACATATTGATACCAATGAAAGAAAAAATATTTTATATTTTGATATCAATAAAAATACCAATTTTAAAATAATGCATAAGCTTATTAAAATATCAATTGAGATACCAATTGAGAATAAAGTTTTAAATCAAGCTTAGCATAAACTTTGTGCTTTAAATATGTAAATCAGTTGTAAATCAAGCACAAACAAATCATATATATGTATGAGAATGATAATACCAATAGGAATTGATATCAATTAAAAATTAAAGCATACATATATAGAAAACAAAATTATGAGTATACAAAAATATATCAATTGTGGTACCAAAAGAAATTATGATACTAATTGAGATTATGAAGTGAAATTAGTGTATAACTCATAAAAATCTACCATTTTCATGCACAAGATAAAAGATTTTCAATAATGCATACAAGGCATGCTCGCCCATCCTTCCGCCCATGAAGGGGTTGGTAGGGGTTTTCAAAAATAAGTGTTTGAAAATATTTTTATTGTGAAAACACTACCAAATGAAGAATAAATAACTAGTTAAAGTAATTTTTGAAAAACTAGTTAAAGATCCTTCAAAACATGAAACCAAATATATATATCCATGAAGCAAGCTAAGAACACAAGAATTGACACTCAAAATCTATAAGGCTAAAAAATAATCATGAAACAAAGTCATGAATAATTAAATAAAGTGTGAGTGTACAAAAGTCATGTAATTAGCATTTTTCATGAAGATAATCAATGAAGCTCAAAACAAATTTAATCAAACAAGTGAAAAACATGAAAATTCATTTTTCACATAAAGATGAAAATCATAAAAATTCATTTTTCATCTAAAAACAAACTTCTAGGTATATGTATGATTTATTCAAAGCTAACAATATGCATACATATCCTAAACATAAAAAGAGTCCATAATATAAATTGCATGAAGGCAAATGACTCAAGGGGTATACATGTATATTTATTAGATTTGAATAAAAATTGCATATACATGAAGCAAAACATGAAAATAGGCAAAACATGTATAAATGAGAGAATCATCAAAACTAGGCTATACATGTGCATATAGTGAGTACAAATGAATAATGAAGTGCAAACATATATGAATCAATTATTGCTCACTACTTGTACACGTATATACACAAGTTTTGACAAATACTACATCTAATCATGTATTTACCACATGAAGCACAAAACAAATAAAACATGAACATACTAAAAATATCATATATGAAAAAGCATGTAAATAAATTAGGAGTTTTAGAGATAGTTACCAACACATGAACTATACTCCAAATCCCCAAAACATGGTGGTTGTCCCACCAAACCTCCTTGATAGCGGTGCATCAAATATGTGTCCATCAAGTTCATGTGCATCCACCATCAAGGCACCATTCCTCTCACATTTTGTGAGAGCCCGCACCTACATCAAAAGCACACGGTGGGGATTTTGGTACCCATTTTCTTTTGGGTCCATGAGGGTTAGTCTTATAAGGAACCCAAACATTCTTTTTATTAGCAAAATTTGAAGAATTTATTCTATTATAACAAAATCTTGCTAAATGGCCTTTGCGGCCACAATGTGTACACTTGTACACTCTAGGATGCATATGTGTATGAGTGTGATCATGGCGTGCAAAATGTGCATATGCATGATGTGGGTGTTGTGCATGAACATGGGAAACTTATTTCTTTTGAAACAAGAATTCCAATCTTTTATGATTGAGTGCACAATTGCTCAAGGTTGAGCTCAAACAATCTATTTTATTTTTCAAAAATTTAATCTCACTTTGGTTAATAGTGGCATGTAAAGCATGGTGAGATTGAGAATCATTATTCTTTTTCTTTTTAGAAACATTTTCTTTTTCTTTTGAAATAACTTTTCTTTTTAAAGAGTTGTTTTCATTCAAAGCAACTTCTTTTTGTTTTTCCGCCAAAACAATTTTATTTTTCAAAGCATTATTTTCTTCACACAAATCATTCAATTTAGAAAGCAAGAAAATATTTTCATTTTTCAAACTTTCATTTTCTTTTGAAACATTTTCAAAATTTTCTTGTAAAGAATCTTTTTCATTTAACATGCAATCAAATTATTTTTCATTTTCTTATTTTCCTTTCTAAGCATGTCATATTTTTCAAGAAGTTGTCGACAAAATGATTCAAGCTCATCATAAGACATATCAACATTTTCTTCTACCTCGGATTCGGTATTTACCTTAAGGGGGTTATCCCCTTGGATCATGTAGCACACGTTGGAAGCGTCACTTCCAACATCCAAGTCCCTCCCCGCATAATATTGTTCTTTTTCACGAAGGGAGATGATGGTGTTCCATACTACAAAAGCCGAATCAAGATTAGCAACCCTAGATAAATAATCATCATTTAGGGTTGACTTTAAAGCATGAATGGCTTTTGCATTAGCCTCAATATTTTTGTCATTTAAACAATAAGAATCTTTAATAGTGGCAAAATAAATATGAATCCCTAAGGCTTTGAGGTACAAAGACATCTTAACCTTCCAAGTTTGGATATTAAGAATGTCAAAGGTGGGAGGTGACATGAAATCCATGGTGTGTGTACAAATATTGTGATAAGCTATAAATGAGGATCTTTAACTCTAAGTTGTAAGACCCAAATCAAGAGCACTTGGCTCTGATACCAATTGTAATCACCTAGAGGGGGGTGAATAGGTGACTAGCTAATCTAACAGTCAATTAATGCGGAATTAAAACTAATTCATGCAAATTAAGACTTCTTAAGCTAAACACCAAGTATAACACAAGAGTGTAGCCGGATTCCCCGTGAAGGGCTCTGAACTAACTCCTCAAGATTCCTCTAAATAAGAGTTGAGGTACCGCGTTGGCTCTCTTGGTTAAATACAAGTGTTAGAAAAATAATCCCCAAGCATATAACAATTAAGCACACAATATATCAAGCATATAAAGATAAAGACAATATGAGCATGCAAGATATAAACAAGTAAGAGATAGAGAGAGAGCAATCGCAAACATGGGAGAATTGTTTCGAGGTTCGAGCACACTTGCTCTACGTCCCGGCCTTCAACACTTGAAGGATTTTCACTATAAATCGATCCCACCGGATCACTCGGTGCCGCAACACCTTCAAGGAGTTCCCACTAGAACTCTTAGACTCTCTAGTCCTTCACTCGTTCCTGCAAGAACTACACACCGCAAGCCCACTAGCTTGCCGAGGCCGCACCTCAAACCCCGAGTTCTCACTAGAACCCGAAACAACGCGAACACACACGTCCGCCTCCTCAAAGCAAAGAAGGAGTCTTTAGTGATCACAACACTTTGATCACCTAAAAATAATCTCACAATAACACTCCTATAGGATGAATACATCAATGGATAGCTCAAGTGTTTGTGAGAAAAACAAGGATTGAAATTGTGGTGGAAAACACAAGAAATCACTTTTGAAAAACTCTTGATAAAACTCTCTTTTGATTTGGAAATATAGCTCTAAAACTTGTGGATATAACCACTGAAATAGGTATGCAAGACTAGCCCAAAAACTCTTCTCAAATCTTGTATAAAACAGTCCAAGAAAGACCCAATATATAGGGCTCTCAAAAACTAGCCGTTACAGCCCAGTCAGCAGCTCTGACTGTTGTCAGTCGACCGGGCCGGTCGACCGCCAACGGTCAGAAATCTGACCGTTGGGCCAGCGGTCGACCGGCCCGGTCGACCGAGGCCTGGAACAGAGAGCAGAGCTCTCTGCCGGTCGACCGGCCCGGTCGACCAGGGCTTTCCAGAGAGCAGAAGCTCTTTGGCGGTCGACCGGGTCGGTCGACCGACCCTCCAGCCAGACCTGGCGTGCACGTTTGTGCACGTCGGTCGACCGACTCTTAGCTCGGTCGACCGGCCCGGTCGACCGGCAGAAGCCAGACAGGACTCTTAAAGGGATTAAAAACTTGGTTTTGATTTTAAAATAAAATCCCATAAAATCACTAAAAATCTATAAAAATAGTTTCAGTAATATACTTTGATAATCAAACAATGTTTGAGTAAAATCAAACCATGTTACAAACATTTTGAACTATTTTTGTAACCTAGAAAATTTAGCTCAAAACAAAAACCGTATTTTTCCAAATTGGTTTTTTCAAAACTTATTTTCCAAAACTTCTCCAAATATAAAAATAAGATATTTTAAACACTTTTAAAGCTTAGTGTGTATGGATATGATCCACTATACATACATGATAAAATATCTATGTTTTTGATAATAAGAACTAAACATGGTTTTGGTTAAAGACATGTATACTTTGAATTCCAAAAACTAAACCGGTATTTTTTCAAAATGAAAACTCTTTAGTATTTTTCTAAAATAAAAACTCTTTTATGAAAACAACTAAATCTTGTGTGTGAGTGTATATGGTATACTTGAGCAATCCACCAACTATTCTATCCTTTACATTTTATCTAAAATAAAATCTTAACAAAACAAACCTAGACACAAGTCTTCTCTTGAAGTCTTCACTTGAAGTCTTCTTCTCCTTCTTGACTTGGTCCAAACTAGATCCAAAGAGTTAGACTCCTCTTGAGTACTTGATGTGATATTGATGCATAAGCTCTTGAATCAAACCGTGCTAACTCCAAAACTTGACTTTAAATCCTTTGTTGAAGCTACACACCTACTAAGATCTTGATCACAAATCTGAGACTAAATAAACACAAGATCATTAGTACTATAACTACATGAGTTGATCATCATCAAAACTAGAGTGATGGGCCTTTGGGCCAACACCTTGCACGCGTCTGAAAAGAAAATTGAAATCCAGTTCTGAGACTTCGGGTTGTTGACAAGCCAAGTTGGGTTATTGACAGGCCCAAGTCCTGTCGAAAATACAAAACAATGATCTTCTCTATTACTTTCTATTGACAATCCCTGTCGACAGCCCACTGGGTGCGATCGACAGGCCTATTGACCGCCACTTATTTTCTAGATTTGCTTCTTTACCAAGTTCCTATTTCTTCTCCAGTTCAATTGGATTTTCTTGGACCATCATATCTTACTTGAAAACAAGATAAATTTCCAACAATCTTCACCTTGACTTGCTTTTCAAGCCTTTAGAAAAATGCTTTGAAAAATTTAAAATTATACCTTGATTCTTTCCTTGATTGTAACCGTATCGTGAAGGTTTTATTCTTGTCCCCCCATTCCTTAGAACCTTTGGTTGATTCACTGCGATGTCTTGGGCCATCTTGAACTTTGCTCAAATGCACCCTTTCTCTTTTCATTAACACTTTGACTCGGCTCATGTCCAATCGCAGTCTTCCTTGAAAGTTCACCTTGTGATAAGCTCCCTCCCAAGCTTGTCATTGAAATTCCACTTCGAATGGAGTTTCATTCCTTCACGTTGTATATCCCTCCATACTTCTCTCCTTCCAAGATTACCCTATCTTCTTTGTTAACTTTGACAACACCTTATTGCACTTGAATCTCGCATCCTTCTTTGTCGACCACCCTTATGAATATTAGATTGTACTGTGCCTCCAGCACATACCAAACTGTCTCTAGAGCATACATCGTCCCATCTCTTCCCGTGATATTGATTGACCCAGTCCTGATGACCTTGGAAGTTAAGCCATCCACTATTTTGATAGTCCCTTTATCCTTTACAACTAAGGAGTTGAACAGCTCCTTCTGAGAACACACATGAACTGTACTATGAGAATCAAATATTTAGCCTTTACTGTGAGAAGTGTTGTCATAGGAAGTCATTAATGGTGTCAATATCGCTCATTGCTATGTCTACCTTCACAACTTACGCCTTCTTCTGCAGCCACTCTTGTCGATGCTTACAGTCTTTCTTTCAGTGACCTTTCTTTTGACAAAAGTGACATGCTTTTGACGAAAATCAAGAGCATCAGCTCTGATACCAACTGAAATCACCTAGATAGGGGTGAATAGGGGATGTGCTAATCAAATGTGAAAATTAAAACTTAATTAACAATCTAACTCAACAACAAGAAATGAAGCCATATACCCGGTGAAAGACTCTGAACTTCTCCTCAAGATTCCTTTTAAAATAAGAGTTGAGGTACACAATTGTTTTCTTAATTTAAATAGGGCAATCATATAAAACAATATCAAGTATATAATAATAAGCAAGTAAGAGCATGCGAGATATAAATAAGAATGAGTAGAGTTAAATTGAGAGATAAAAAAAATTACAAATGCAGGTGAATTATTTTGAAGTTTGAGCAACTTGCTCTACGTCATCGCCTTCACTGTAATGAAGGATTTCCATCACTCGGTGCCGCAACTCCTAAAAGCTCCCTCGAGAACTCTTGGATCCACAAATCCCTCACTCATTCCCCACAAGAAACAAACACACGAGCCCGCAAGCTCGATCGAGTCTGCGACCTCCAACCACTTACAATAAAGAATGAAACAACTAGTGATCAACTCCTTGATCATAAACAAAAACTCTCTTACAAAACTAATTTATAGAATAAATAAGAATTTGAAAGCTCAAGTGTGGATGAGAGGAAACTAGAGAATGGGAATTGAAGAATCTAAGAAAAAAATTTCACAAAATATTTTGAATGAGAAACTTGAAACTTTTTGTAAAACATATTATTGAACATTCTCTAATAACTCTTATTTATAGGAGAAGGTTAGAGATCAAAACTTAGTAAATCCAACTGTGGTGGTCAATTCCTCAGAGAAATTTATCCACACTCAATTTGTAATGGGGATTTTTAAGAGAGAGAATAATGCAAACACTAAAAAATTGATGTGGAAAGCCCGCTATGGGAAAAAACTATGATGCAAAGAGAGAGAATTCACTAGTGCAAGAAGATTACAATGGGTGTTCAGAACTCTATTACAGATTTGATTCTCTTGGATTCGATGCCACCTAAAGAAGGAAGGGATTGATTTTTATAGCTGAGGGTCCGCGAACTGAGTCGCGACCTTCAAGATTCTGCCTCAAGATCTGCCCATGATCATGATGCACGTAACATCTCAGTTGTAATTCATTATGTGTGATGCATAATGGTTAGGGGCTTATTGACTGGTGAAAATTAAATTCAAGATTTGTTTCTATAGCCCCCATGTTCCCATCAGCTGTAACCAACTGAGATGCCAGGTGAACAGGTAGGATTCATTGGTCGAGAAGTAATCCAGTGATCCCGTGAACTTCTATCATCTGCCAGGTGTCACAATCTAACTGGGTGTCATATTTTTTACCACTACAGATGCCCCTTCCATCTCTTCCTTCCGAAGCCTTGAGATGGGAAGGAGAGAATGGATTGGATTTCTTGAGTTAGTCTTCCATAGTTGCCTTAGGATGAAGGGGTCGGGAAGCAAGTTCTCTAGCCTGCCCTTCTTCTGCCACTACAGGACGAAAGAGGAAGTTGGTGCGATGAAAAAGGGGATCGCGTACCTTTAAATTTAATGCTCCAGATTGTCTATGGGATTGTCATTCGACCAGCCTTATCGGCATGTGAGATGTACTGGCTACCGCCATTTGAAGTTGTTAAGATTCGTGTGAAGGTTCAAATTTTTCAGTAAAAAAAAGAAAAGTGACCGCCTTTTCAGGGCCACCATTACGATGACATCAGTAGGGTTTTAAAAAAAGAAAAAATGAGGGAGTCTCTTCACAAATCCCTAATTTTTAATTCTTCTTTGAACTAGAGGCTCTTTGTCTTCTTGCTCTTCATCCTTGCCCCCATCTTTCAGCAAATTTGATCACCTTTCTGAAATGGCCGGAGTAAAAGGAAAAAGGAAGAGGCCCCAACATCATACCATGACGACCATGGTTTTGATCTGACACAGAAGGCTCTTTGTAGCCAAAAGGAAGTTGTGGCCTATCTGACAAAGTATGGCATCCATCTGTCTTCAAATATCAAGGTAGAGTGGTGTCCTCCAGATACTGAATATGTAAAGGCTCCTAAGGGTGGGGTGTGTACCTTCATCCTCAGGTGCTGGCCTTGGGGCTAACGTTCCCTATGACAATCTTTATCCATGAAATATGCGTTACTATCATGTGGCACCTTCCTAGTTGGTGACAGGGGCTAGCACGTTGTTCTGAGTTTTCATGCCCTCTGCAACTTGTATCTCCCTGATGCTTGTCTCGTCGAGGACTTTTTCACTTCTACAATTGGTACCGGAGCTTAGTGCTCTTGATTTGGGTCTAACAACCTTGAGCTAAAGATTCCATTTTTGCTAATCACAACATTTGCATACACACACATGGATTTCATGTCTCCTCCCATGTTTGACATTCTTAACCTCCAAACTTAGAAAGTTAAGATGTTCATGTATCTTAAAGCCCTAAGTATTTATGTTTATTTTTCTATCATTAAAGATTCTTATTTTTTAAATGGCAAATATCTTGAGGCTAATGCAAAAAATGGCAAATATCTTGAGACTAATGCAAAAGCCATTCATGCTCTAATTTACCCCCTAAATGATGAATATTTATCTAGGGTTTCTAATATTGAGTCGGCTTTTATAGTTAGAACACTCTCATCTCTCTTGCGAAACAAACGTCATATGATAAGGAGAGTGACTCAGATGTAGGAAGTGATGCTTCCAATATGTGCTATATGGTCCAAAGGGATGATCCCCTTGAGGTAAATTCTAACTCCGATCTTGATGATGATGATGAGATGCCATATGATGACCTTGCATCTTTTTGTCAAAAACTTATTAAAAAATATGATTTGTTAAAAGAAGAAAAAGATTTAGTTTTGAAAGAAAATAAAACTTTATTGATGGAAAATGATCTTTTGAAAAAGGAGAATATTCCTTGTCTTCCAAATTAAATGATATTTGTGAAGGAAATAATTCATTGAAAAAGAAAATTATTTTGGTGGAAAATAAAAGGAGATTGTTTTGAAAGAAAATGACTCCTTGAAAAAGAAAATAGTTTTAAAAGAAAAAGAAAATCTTTTTAAAAAGAAAATGAGTTTGTTTCTCATGTTTCTTCTTCCAAAATTGATAATGATATTTACATTATGAAGAAGAAAATTGATTGTTTGGGCTCCATTTTGAGCCAATGTGCATTTAAACATAAAAATTGGAATCTATATTTTGCAAGAAACAAGTTCCACATATTTATGCACATACCCTATGGCATACACATGCACACCATGATCACACTCACACCACTCATTTGTATGCTAGAGTATACACTTGTACATATTGCGGCCGCAAAGGCCATCTTGCAAGATTTTATTTTGATAGATTAAATTCATGAAATTTTGCAATAAAAATGTTTGGGTTCCAACTGTTTCTACCCCTCATGGACCCAAAAAGAAAATATGGGTACCAAAGTTCTCACCACTTATTTTTGATGTATGTGTAGGCTCTCACAAAATGTGAGAGAATTGATACCTTGGTGGTGGATGCATTTGGAACTTGAAGGACACACCTATTTGATGCATCGCTATCAAGGAAGTATGGTGGCAGGATCACCTCATGATTGGAGAAATGGATTGGCTACATCTATTTTGGTAACTATTTCTTCCTCCTCTTTTAAAATATTTTTAATGTTTACATGCTAGTGTAATAACCTAGACACTAAATCATATGTTATTTTGTGCTTAAGGATGAGTTGATTAGTTGTTACCTATGCATGTATTTTTAAAAAACTTTATTCATGTTTTCAATAGATTTACATGCATATTTCTTTTTGATTGATTCATGTTTTGTATGATTTAATTAAAGCATATATCATTTTAAATGTCTATATCATGTTGATATGCAAATTTTGTTAAAACTTGTGTTATACATGTACAATTTTTGAGATACATGCTTTACATGCTCTATTTCTTTTATATACTCAATTATTTGTTTGATTGTACATTGTATGTTCTAGTTTTGATGATTCTTGCATGTTTATATGATATATCATATTTTTGGGAAATTTTTTTTCATATGAGTTTTGTTTTGAGCTTTATTGCTCATTTTCATGAATATGTCATTTATATGGTTCTTGTGCACTCACATTTATGTTTACACATGATTTGATTTCATGAGCTTATATATGAGCTTTATGGATTTTGAGTGTCAATTTTATGTAATATACGTGTTTCATGGGATACATGTTTTGATTTCATATTTGAAGGATCTTTAAATAGTTTTTCAAAAACTATTTTAAACTACGTTCTTGATTCTTCAATTGGTAGATTTTTCAAATTATGCTAAATTATTTTCAAAATTTTTTTTTTAAAAACCTCTACCTTTCAAGGGTGGTTGGTTGGGCGACCATACCTTGTGTGCCTTCATGAGAACATCTTTTTAATATGTGCATGATAAGGGTGATTGATATGAGTTATACACATGATTTTCATTGTATTTTATTTTTGTATACTTATACTTTTTTTCTATATATGTATACTTCAAATCTCAAGTGGTATTTTCATTTTCATACACATATATATATATGATTTTGATTGTGGTTGTTTTATAATGTCTTTACACATGATTAAAGCACAACTTATTTTATACTAAGCTTGGTTTAATTCTAAAATATTAATTGATATCTTTATAAGCTTATGCATTATTTTATTGGTATTTCATAAAAAGGGAAATTTTTTATTTTGTTTTCAATTAGTATCTTACTCTCACTCTTTTTTTTAAGAAAAATAGTTTAAAATAATCCATGATATCCATGATTATTTTTCTTCAATTGGTATAATTTATATCCTTATTGGTTTTCAATTGGTATTTTTCTTGGTATCAAAATGAACTTCATGTTTCACCTTCAATTGGTACCAAAATTTATTTCATATGATATCAAAATTTACTTTTTTAACTTTAAGAAATCTTAAAATTTGTTATAAGTGTTATCAAATTTTTAAAATTTTGTTTTGCTTTGTATTGTCTATATGCAAAGGGAGCTTAATATCTCCTCTATATATAGATTCATGTTGAGTGTATTTTATATATTGAGGAGTTTGACCTCTCTTCTTCATGTGATACACGTGTGTAAGAGGAACTTAACATCTCCGTCTATACATTGTATATTATGCTTATGTGGGTTAGGGTTTAGTCATTTCTTCTCCATGTAATGCATGTATGCAGGAAAGTTAATGTCTCTCTTCTTCATGAATATATATCACATATACATTTATATTATTTGTTTATCTTCACCCATTTGTTGATGAATTGACAAAAAGGGGGAGAAGAATTTAAAGAGTTTATATATGCATGTTTAATATTTCTTGTTTTTGCATATATGTTTATTTAGTTTATGAGCTTTCATTGAATATCTTTATTATTTATTGCTATGCATGAGTTAGGAGGAGCTTCTATGGAGCTTATCTTTAATCCATCATATATAACTCCATCAGTTTTGTCATCATCAAAAAGGGGGAGATTGTTGAGTAAAGACCCATCACTCTAGTTTTATGATGATTAACTTATGTAGTTATAGTACTAATGATCTTGTGTCCATTTAGTTTTAGATTTTCTATCAAGATCTTAGTCGGTGTTTAGCTTCAACAAAAGAATCAAAGTCAAGTTTTGAAGCTAGCACGTGTTGATTCAAGAGCTCGCACTTCAAAAATCGCATCAAGTACTCAAGAGGAGTCTAGCTCATGGATCAAAGTTTGAATCAAGTCAAGATGAAGATAAGATTTTCAAGACTTGTGTCATGTTTATAAGTGTTAATATTTTTATAATTAGATAAAATATAAAGGATAGATTAGTTGTGTCTTACTCAAGCTCATATACACACAAAATATTTCTTGTTAAATAGTTTAATTTTTAGAAAAATACAATTTTGATTTTGAGTTTTTAAGAATACGTTATTGGTTTCATGAATATATTCATCAAAACAAGTTTACATGATTTATATGTGTATTGGATTTCATCCATACACAATGACGCTTCATATTGTTTAGAAAAGCTTATTTTGATGTTTCTAATTCATGGTTTAAAGTTTTGTTTTTAATCAAAACTTATTTTGAGCTTATTGTAAAAAAATAAAGATATTTCATCTTATAAGTGTATTGTATTATTTTCATACACACTATACTTCAAATGAGTTTTAATATCTTGTTTTGTATTTGAACAAGTTTTAAAAAAAAATAGATTTTTCATTTTGAAGTTGATTTTTGAAAAATACGGTTTTCGTTTTAAGCTTAAAATTCTATGTCTCAAAAATAGTTCAATTTGTTTGTAATATATGTTGATTTTTGATCACACATATTTGCACTTCAAAGTGTTTTAATGAACTTATTTGTGAATTTTTATGGATTTAAATAAAATTTTAGGGTTGTTACAAGTTAGATATTCATCCTCAAGCCAGAGTTCAGTGGACCGAGCGGTCGACTGATGTGCACAGCAATGTGCACAAGCCCTGACTTGAGGGCCATTCGACCGGCTGGTCGACCGACCAGAGAAACCAGCTCTCTAGTTCTTGTCTCGGTCGACCGAGCGGTCGACCGATAGGTCAAGACCTGGATGCGGTCGATTGGCAACCCCAACAGTCTGAAATGTGACCGTTGTCGGTCGACCGGCCGGTCAACCGATGGGTCATCTGGCCTGTAACAACTAGTTTTCTGATAACCTTATAAAAGGGTGTTTTGGCCAGATTTTGGTAAGAGTTTTAGGCTGTTTTCTAGAGCTCTTTTACAGAGTTTCTTAACAAGTTTTAGAACTTCATTTCCATATCCAAAAGAGTGTTTTTCAAGAGTAAATCTCTTGTGTTTCCAAAAGTAATTCTTTGAGTTTTCACCTCCAAATCTATCTTATTTTTCTCACACAAACTTGAGCTTTCCATTGCTATATTTAACCTCTAGGGATTATTTGTTGTGAGATTATTTTTGGTGATCAAGAGAAGAAGATCACCAAGTGTTCCACCTTGCACTTTGAGGAGTGTAGAGGTTAAGGCCTCAGCGAGCTAGTAAGTTCGCGTTGTGTAGAGTTCTTGAGGGAGCTCATTGTAGAGGTGCGACCTCGGCAAGCTAGTATGCTTGCGTGCATTGTTCTTGCGGGAATAAGTAAGGAAGTTGCGGGTCCAAGAGTTCTTGAGGAAACTCGTTGTAGGTGTTGCGGCACCGAGTGATCTTGCGGGATCGTTATAGCGAAAATCCTTCATAGTGTTGAAGGCGGGGACGTAGAGCAAGTGTGCTCGAAACTCGAAACAAATCTCCTGTGTTTGTGATTGCTTATCTCTCTCTCTCTCACTTGTGTTTTATATCTTGCATGCTATTATTGTTTATATCTTTTACATGCTTGATATTCCCTTGTGCTTCATATATATATTTGCTTGGGAATGTTGGTCACACTTGTATTCAACAAGAGAGCCATAGTGGAACCTCAACTCTTAATCTAGAAGAATCTTAAGGAGATAGTTCAGAACCCTTCTGTTGGACGCGGAAAACTGTAAAAGCGGACTGGAGCAACTTTTCCTTGAATCAGATGAAAAATTACAACAGGCTAATCTTCGGTTACAAGGGAGGGAGAATATTGAATCTTGAATTCCCCCTTTGTTTAGTGCTGGGTTCTTCGTGTGGCGGTGGGGAGTGAATCTTGTTCTCCGTTGACCAGATGACCGTCAGTACCGTCGAGGAATCTTCTCCTTGGCAGGTAGAGGGAGTAACTCAGCCCCGTCCACCAAAACTCTAAAAGAGAAGGTAGGCGAAGAGCAACTTATACGCAGCAAGCTGGCTTGAAGAGTCGAGCTCTCTCTCTCTGTTGATGATCTCTCCTTTTTTTTTATCGCCCCCTCCGACCCCTCTTCAATAGTGACGGGGCTATTTATAGGGTTTTTAGGGGGTGATCGTGCCCCCTAAAAGTGCTCCACGATGAGGGCCAACTTTCCCGCTACATGGGCGGTGGATGGCGCCATAATCGGGGTGGTTGCAACCAAGGTGCGGGCACCTTGTTGCTGAGACGCGAGCGTTGAGCCAACGCGCCTTGATGCTGAGACGCGGGCGTTGAGCCAACGCGCCTTGATGCTGAGACGCGGGCGTTGAGCCAACGCGCCTTGATGAGCTGACGCGGGTTTGGACTTTCGCGTCTTGATTGTCACATTTAGCCTTGCGCCTGGATCTTGGATCTCTGCGTTTTGGTGGCTTGTCTTGGTGATTTTTAGACAGCCTACAGAACCCCCTCCAAAGTTTTCGATATTCCGCAGTTAACTGGGACGGATTTCGAAATACTTTGGACTCTAGCTGGGTTCGCCTTCATGACTAGACTGTTGATGCTCCGGGTTTAATCTTATCTGGAGTTGGTCTTCGTGAGTATACTGTTGAACTCTTTGAAGCCCCCAAAGTTGATCATGTTGAGTGTCTAGATGCACAGTCTAAACCTCCCCGATTGCTTTTAGTCTGTCACTGGCGCGCTTTAAGCCAGGAGTGGTTGGTCGTCTGCTTGTGTCAGTGTACTGTTGAACTGATTCGCAGAAGCAGGGACTGAACGCGGGTTCCTTTTTGAAAAGCGGAGATGAGGCTGCTTTAAAGACGCGACTTCTTAGTAAGACGCGACCTTCTGGCAATGGAAACGCGACTGATCTTCATAAGGCAGACGCGATGTTCAGCTGAAGACGCGAACTCCGGAGAGACGCATCTTTTGAATATAGATGCGATTGTCTGGGCGCATTTATGGCGATGCTGACGGGGCATAGCCATCGAAGAGACATGGCCGTCGGGTGCGAGTCCGTGCCTTGTCATGATTGCGCTGCCAGTTGGCCTGGGGAACCGACGGGATTTTACCTTTTGGCGCGCGGATTTCTTGGCTCATTAAATGATCCGTGCCACGTGTCTAGTGACGGTTCGTGCAGAGTCGTGGCGCATGATCTTCTCTGTGCGTTAAAGTGATTCTGTTCCACGCGTCGAACAGAGATTCGCTGCAGAATACGCTGCATATCTTCGCGAATCCCTGTGCCTATAAAAGGCCACAGTTGAGAAGATTCCTCTTCTTCTCTGAACGCACTCGTTGATAAGATTAAGAAAGAGAACTTCCTCTTCAGTTCATCTGTTTGAACCTCGGATCGAATTGGCCATGGCTCCCAAGACCAAGCCGATTGCTTCTTCTTCAAAGGCGACCGTCGCCGAGGCCCAGAGGGGCAGCTCCTCCTCTGCGCAGGATGTTATTCTCCAAGGTCTCCAAGGTAAATGCCTTTTAGGCGGAAGTTTCGCCATTAAAGGAAGTTCAAAGAACCTTTAAGAACCCTTAACACACGAATTTAAATCGTGTTTGATTCCCAGACGCAGTCTTTGGGTTGATAACCATGACGCGGGTTTGGACCCTCGCGCCGTTGGGTCCTGCGCTTCAGATTCTTCACTTAGAATATTTTCTAATTGTGAAGGGTTCAGACGCGGACTTAGTTTACAGAACGCGGATTTGATCCTTGCATTCTGTTTCATCAGCTGTTGATTTTGATGAATCTGGCACCCGAGTCCAAGCACTTTGACATCTGGGGATATGAAAGGAAGGGAGTTACCCTCCTTAACTTCTGGCGATTATGGTGATGGAAGGGTTAAGGTGGATAACTCCCTTCTTTTCGCACCCCAGAAGTGACATCAAGGAGAATGTTGTGGAGACGCCGATCCTGCAGATCTGGACGCGGATTTGATAATTCCTGCATCCAGTGCCTCTTCTGCGTGGATGCGCAGGTCTGGACGCGGATTTGATAATTCCTGCGTCCAGTGTCTCTTCTGCGTGGATGCGCAGGTCTGGACGCGGATTTGATAATTCCTGCGTCCAGTGTCTCTTCTGCGTGGATGCGCAGGTCTGGGCGCGGATTTGATAATTCCTGCGTCCAGTGTCTCTTCTGCGTTCGGATTATGAACACTTAGCATTTTTTCCCTGCTTTTGATAGAGTATCTAACTAAGTGTCCTTTTCTTTTTGCAGCGCCACACCCTGCTACTTCACTCGCTAAGAAGCGCCACTTTGGACATGTAGGGGGTGCTGACCGGGACTTGACCTTTGTGTTACAAAGGACTGTTCCTGTGACAGCTGATAAGTCGCAGGCTCGTGGGGAGAGGCTCTCGAATGTTGACATGAGGACTCTTCGGGTACTTATGACTGATGCAGCATTTGCAACGGATGCTGGTATCAAACTGGAGAAGCCTGCCTTCTTCTTCGGAGATCGTATCCACGATGGCGGCCATAGCGTATATGACGGGACTTACAAATGGCTCCGTCAAATAAGGGGTGGAAGATTCTTTCTTCCGAACATGGAGAGGATGTTTCCCGCTGTCCTACTTCCAGCACATGTCCGTCCCTCGGAAGATGGAATGGGACCTCTCTCGATATGTCCCTGAGATTACTCTCGGTGATTTGGGCTCCCACAAAGTGCACCGTCATGATAGCCATGACAGGTCAGTTATCGGCCTTTTTCCTGAGTCGCGCAAGTCTGAGGTTCCGGCTGGGGAGATACCACAACTTGGCACTACCTTCCTCAACGCATTCATGGAAGCGGAGGGTGATTATCCCGTTGGGTTCCGTGCGTCGGGGTGGGTCCATTCCACGGAGAACTATTGGTGGGGCAGGATGGTCGGCTTTGTCCTCACCGAGCTCGGGGATCTGCTAAAGCGTGTGGGACTGTACCCAGCGGTCAGAGCCGTGCAGTGGGGGATCCCTCAAAGCTCTCAGAACTTCTTCGGGATTCTAGAGCGTTATAATTCTTTGACGGGGACGTTCTTCACTCCGGTCGGGGAGATGGGCCTTGCTCTGCATGAGCTGCATGAGGTCTCGGGGCTGTCGACAGGGGACATTCCCTATGAGGAATATGTCCCGACCACGGTGGAGCTTCACCATTTGAAGGAGGAGTTTCCCCTCATATATGAGACCTACTGGGAAGTGCTATGTCACTTCACATTTGCGGCCAGATAACCAAATGGCGGTCGCAGGGAGTCAAGCAACTGTCTTGGGCCAGTTACTTGTTCAACAACGTCAACACCAAAGACCATCGGATAACTCGATTGGCTCCCAGCTCCGACAGGGAGGTTAAAGACAGGATCGACCAGGCTTCTGACAGTTTTCTACACCACGGAGTCGAATGAGGACGGTTTCGACCCTGACTTGATTTTTGAGAGCTTTCACCATCAAGCCCGGACCCCTATCTCCGATCGGGCGCTGTTGGCGGGCTTTCTGATGCTGTGGCTGAAGCGCTGTGTGGTGCCCACGCTGCCACATGAAGTCATTGTTGCTGACGTGGTGTACCCGGCGGTGCTCCTGGCTCATGGTAACCCCATAGCCCTTCTCCCGGTCGTGGCGGCTGGTATTCAGAGCGGGCTGCGGGCGCTCACTAAGAGTTTCTGCGAGCCACCGAAAACTGCAGACTCCGAGGGAAAGCCGTATGTTGACTCAGAGGGGAGTCCGACGGTGAAGCGTCCCAACCCTCGTGTCGAGCTGCCTTACACGTACCTCATGGCTTGGTACGTGATGCATTGCCCTTCCTTGATGACGGTGGTGCGTTGGAGGGAGAGTTCTGTCCCTTTTGTACAGCGGTTGGAGGGTTCGAAATGGCGTGATCCTTATATATATTACGTCCGGAAGTGCCTTTCAGACCCTGCGAACTACCAGCTCAATCGCTGCCTCCCCCAGATCCCTGGTGTATCTCTCGGGGATCTACTTGTTGATTCTGTTGGCCCAGATGACTTCACGAGGTTATCCGCGGGAGCCTTCTGGTGGTTGCTCAATATCCAGCCCGGATATGTGCTTTTCCGGCAAGGGACGTCATGCACCATTGAGCCGTACATGCCGAATCGCTTTGCTCGACAGTTCGGCTATGATCAGCTCTATGTCTGGAACCCCAATGCTCGACTCGCCTTCGAAGGGAACCTGTTCGAGGGTGCCCGGGCCTGGTACTATAGTGTGGCTGGAGGGACGGGAGTAACTTTCCGTCTACCTCTCGAAGGGCCCAAGTGCCGTACGAGCTTCAGCTTCTGCACTTGGTACTCCCAGGCCATCCAAACACCAGACTTTTTTCCGGCGTCTTCATGCATCGAGAGCATCAATGCAAGTCTCGAGGCAAGGACGGATTCTAGTAAACCGACGAAACTCGTAGAACAGTACCTGAAGGCCCAAAAGGAGGTCGGGCGAAGAATGAGAAGGGAGCCACGAGCCATGGAGCCACGACCACCAAGGGCGGAGCCACAAGTGACTAGGGCAGAGCCGCAAGCAACTAAGTCTCGACAGGCGGTGAGCAAGCGTCGTCAAGGCTCTACTCCCACTGCTGAACCCGCTCCGAAGAAGGTTTGAAGAGACTTGACAACCGAAGTCTCTCAATCTGAAGAGATCCCTGCTGTCGTTGAGGCACTGAGGGAGGAAGAGATAGCTGAAGAAGAAACTCCTCTAGTCCGTGTTCCCAGGTCACTTAGCAGAGGCCACGGGTCTGCGGAGGAAGGGGAGCTCGTTGATCGATCCGCCGCCACTGACGAGGATGAGCAGCTAGAGGTTGATATAATGAGCGGAGGCAATGTCAAGATCCCTGGGATCTCAGCTCAGCCCGAGTCTTCCTCAGCTCAACAGCCCGGGTCTCCTTCTGTCTTCATTTCCAGTCCTCGGATGGCTGACCCCAGCCCTACCACTGGGGTAATTGGAGGCAAGGCTCCGGTTGCAGAGCTTCCTCGCGTTGAACTGTCTTCTTCCTCGTACTCAGGGGAAAGCGAGTTTGAAGACAAGGTCGACTACGGTGATGAACCCACCCTTCCTGATCCGAGCAAGTTCTCCCATATCTCGGAGGAAGAAATGTACGGGGGGGAACCGTTGACGGCGCCATCACCGTTGGCGACAGTTGTTCCCATTGCAGGTATTTTCACTCGATTTCCTCTTTGGTTTTGAAGAAGGTGTCTTAACATTCTTCTTTTACGCTGTAGGGTTGGCTGAGGATGCCGAGACTACAACCTCCTTGCATGTCGAGGAGATGGTAAAAAGGTGACCCAGCTCGAAGGAGTTGAGGCTTCAGTTGGCGAGACAACTTCGGAAGGGGCGACTGCGGAAACTAGGGAGCCCTCCGCTTTGCCGGAAAAGGAGGTACCCACTGAGGCTGGGGAAGCTCTCATTCTGCAGGATTCACCCAAGGGTTCGCTATCTCTGGACCTCTCAGGTGGTAAGGAAGTTCTGATATTTTGAATGTTTCGCTTTTCACCTTTGTGGCTAATGTTGCGGTCATTTGCAGAGAGAACTAAGGGGGCTCAGGTGGAGGGTCCAATGATTGATATCCCTCCAGAAGGCCACACGGCTCAGGTCTCGGCTGAAGTTTCTGAGGAGGAAGTTCCTGCAAAGATAGCACCTCTGGAAACGCCTGAGGCTACTTCTTCTGCTCTAGCCGTATCGGTGGTCAGCACAACTCTTGTGCGAGAAGATCCGCCTTATCCCGTGACAGAAAAGGGGGCGGGAAGCTTCCCAGGTGGTGACGATATGGGGGAATTGGCACGCCAGATGGTGCAACAATTCTTTGCTTCGATGGGGTCATGTATTGATCTCATCTTGCGTGAAAGCAGCTCCTTCAATTTTGCCCGGACGCTTCTCAGAAATCTGGCCGAGAACGTCGAATTAACCGGAGGCCCCTCACTGCCCAGGCGTGTCTGCGGGTGGTGGAGCAACTGGGTGACGACCTGCACGAGCTGAAGTCTTTGGAGAATGCCAGCTCTTCTAGTGAGGCCCAGGCCACCCTAACCCGGCTCTTAGCTGTTCAAGAGCAAGAGCGACAGGAGGCAGAGGCACAAATAGATGCAGAGATCCGCAGCCTCGAATATTCCCAGGCTGAATGCCAGAAACTAACTGACGATTCAAGGGAATCTGAGATTGTCATGCAGAGCACGGAACACGTCATCATCAGTGCTCGGGACACCATTGCCAAGGCTCGGGACACCATTGCCAAGGCAGAAGCTGTGCTTGCGATCAATGAGAAGAAGCTTGTTACCATCAAAGAGGAGCTTGCGGAGCAACAGGCGGCTAAGGCGCGAGCTGAAGAGAGTCTGTCTCTGCATTCTTCCAGGGTGGAATCTCTGCGAGCGCAGCTGGCTGCAAAACCTTCCTATCTGAAGAGGAGCTGCGGGTCCAAGCCCTGATGGAGGCTGAGAAGGTACGTCAGATCAAGATGCATCATCTCAGGGAGCAAATCCGTTCCTTGGCGAACCAGGACATTTAGCCTTCTTTTCTTTCTTTTTTTTGTAAAGAAAAGAACACTCTATTTATCAGAGTGTTTGTATCCACTTTTGATATAACAAGGACATTTTTTTTTTCCATCTTCTTTGCTTAGCTGTGGATGAATCCAACTTCTTGATCACTGGCTGTGAATACTGAACTTAGATAAGACTAAGTTCTTTCAATGAAACGCAGCATCGACTCGCGGCCTCTGTTTACAGGGAGACGCGGGTATCAGTTCAGAAGAACTTGGGCAGAACCAAGTTCTTTTGATGAGACGCAGCGTCAATCTATAGGGAGAGACGCGGTCATCATTCCATAGGAACTTAGATTTCACTAAGTCCTTTTGATGAGACGCGGCAGGGTGAGACGCGGTCATCATTCCATAGGAACTTAGATTTCACTAAGTCCTTTTGATGAGACGCAGCGTCAATCACAGAGTGAACCTCGAATTTGTCTTACTGAGTAAGACGCAGATAGGGCAGACGCGAGGGACGCAGCATTATTTGCTGAAAGGACGCGATTTTGAGTCACGTGGACGCTCCTTTAAAGCGCGGGTGAATGCCTTTTAATTTGAGAACGGTGACGCGGATTCTTAGACGCGGCTTTCCCATCTGCGTTTAATGCAGCCGGACACGACTTTGCTGTCTGCGTTTGATACAGCCTGACTTAAAGATTTTGTGAGATCTTTGACCGTCAAGTCTTCACTGACGATTGGACGTCAAGTCTTCACCGACGTTTGGGAAACCGGGTCATCCGTTGTTTTCCAAGGCGGTTGTCCACGCGTCAATTTTTCATTGGACTTGGGCGTTTTAACGCTCTTTAATGCAAAACCGGCGCTGGCGGTTGGAAACCGGTTTTGCGACGGTTCCCAAAGCGACGCTCCACGCGTCAGTCCTCCATTGGGCTTTGACAGTCGTGCGCGACGGTTCTGATTGATGTACCATTAATAGCAGTTGTTAGGGTCTGCCTATAATAGGGCTAACCCTCTTCTTCTAATAGCGGCTGCTCAGACTGTGCTCTGTTTGAGAACGAGTACTCTAAGGGACTCTGCCTTCTCTCTTCAAGAACCCTATCAGGGGCTTGCCTCCATGGATGAAGGTGCCTCTGTGGATGAAGATGACCCAGAGCTTTCATGCTTCTGTTTGGTTCTCTTCAAACGGAAGCGTCTCTTTGATCGCCTTTCATGTCCGCGTTTGGACGCAGAGAGCCCGACTCTTGGTAGAGGCCTCTGTTGGTACGCCGTCCCGATTAGCCATGATATTTTAATCTACCATGGCCTGTACTTTGGCATCATCATTATCTGGACTTTTCCCATGAAGTATGAGTTGGTGCATTCCTTCTGGAATTTGCGCCGCCAACTTCCTCTCTGGACGCAAGTGCTGAAATCCTTGTCACTTGGCGCCGGTTTTGTTCACAAAGTTTGCGTTTCAAAGCCACTGTCTTGGCGCGTTTTATGGCTACTGCCGCCTTAGACGAATTCAAAAAAGGTTTCAGACCCGAGCCTTGCAACTCTTGTTCACTCAACAAGAAGATGGCAACTTTCGGCGTCTGTGCTTTCGACTTGGGCGCAGAATGAGACCGCATTTTGATTCGCGTTTGTCTCTGCTGACGTAGCAGTTTGGCTCACCGCGTGGGTCATTCCGCGTTTGCTTGGCCGACTGCGTGGATCATTCCCGCGTCTGCTTGGCTGACTGCGTGGATCATTCCCGCGTCTGCAGTCTGCATTTGCGACTTAGTTTTTCTCTGTTGAAACATACTAAGTTGCAGATTGTTCTGATTCCTTTGTTTCATTCCTTGCAGGTAGACTTGCTGGTTTGCTGGGCCCCTGGAAGGATGCTTTGGCCGGCGAACTTGTTCGATGTTCACCTATAAGAGAGTATATTATGGTCCTCGTCACCTATAAGAGAGTATATTACATCTCTGACGAGGACCCAACCCTCGCCAAGGTCTCTTCAGATCTGCTTCACCATTCATGCCTGCTGGCAAGAGATGGTCAGGCTATGCATGACGGCGATGAGGGTTCCGGCGGTTGTGGTGGCGGACAAGATCCTCTTCCTCTCCCACTCCAGAAGTCACATCAAGGACTCGTCATGTCTGCTGGATGGTCTGCTGGGGAAAGAGATGTTCATGAACGAAGGGTTGCAGGACTTTCTGTTGCCACCAGACCTCAAGAACACCATTGCTCTTAGCTTAGTCAGCTAGGGCGCTTTCGATGTTTACATCATGCATCGTGGTGTAACCAGCTTGTATTGTAGCCACAAAACATCGCGCACTTGGAATCAGACGCGACTTATAAGGAGTGAGTGCAACCTCTAAGAGAGAGAGAGAGAGAGAGGGACTTCTTTGTACTCCTTAATTGTAACACTCAATCTTATTGTATAAGAGAGCGTTTTTACTGTAACACTCCATCTTATTGTATAAGAGAGCGTTTTGTATCACTTTCATATGTTTGGAAATAAATAAAAGCGACACTTTTCTTTTTGCCTCTTTCCTTGTCTTGAACTTTTTGTCTTAGACTCGTAGAAGCAAAGAATCTTTGACTTTGTTAAAATTATGATGGTAACTTTAATAAGTCAAACTTTGTGGAGGAAGAGATCCTATTTCAGGAACTTTCACAGTACTGTCAGAGGTGTAATATTAACTTGACAGAGATGAAATAATCTTTGGTGGGCCTGCCACTTTATAAGAGAAAGTGACAAGTAGAATTGGTACCCCCAGGGAGGGTAAGCTCGATCAGAGGTTTAGAGTTAACTTAATCGAGTTCAGCTGGGATTTGATGAAAACACTGTTAATTGGTGTAATATTAACCTAACAGTGTTTTTAGGTGGACCTGTTATTCTATTGAAGAGAATAACAAGTGAGATTAGACTCGTGGAGAGTCTAGGAAGTTTGTTACCGTTAGAGGTGTGATATTAACTTAACGGGTTAAAAGTGGTCTTGTCAGAAGTGTAATGTTAACTTGACAAGGATATGAGTCAGAGGTGTGATATTAACTTAACTCAGAAGTGTTACTGTCATAGGTGTAATGTTTAACTTGACAGTGAGGTAATGCTAGAGGTGTAATGTTGAACTTAGCATTGGTCATCTCGACTTGGACAAGGAAGTCGAGGAAAGGTCATGGCCATAGGTGTATTGTTGAACTTAGCGATGACTCAGATGCTAGAGGTGTAGTGTTAACTTGGCATCATTCATTTCAGCTTCGTTGTGGAAGACTGAAGAAAAGTGACTGTCATAGGTGTAATATTAAACTTGGCAGAAACTTGACGTACTGCTTAGAGGTATAATGTTAACTTAAACAGTAGTTTTTCAGAGGTGTGATATTAACTTGACAAGAATTGGCTTGAGCCGAAAACAGTTTGAGGACCTGTCATTCTATGGATGAGAATTGACAAGTGAGATTCGAAGTGCCAGAGGTGTAGTGTTAACTTGGCAAGTGTAGAGTTGACAAGCAAGATTTGTACTCTATAAGGGGTATTTCATTACCAGAGGTATGGTGTTAACTTGGCAACGATTGTTAGCTCATTTTTTGTGGTCCTACCATTCTGTGGATGAGAATTGGTAAGGGATTTTGGAGAAAGAGTGGAATCAAGTCCACTTAGGATTTTTAGCAAACCCCCAGCTATCAACGGATTTGAGGTGCCTTTACCAACTACCGTTTGAGTTGGGCTAGCCATGCTATTCCCCTCAGCATGATGAGTTGTCGAAGACTTATGTTGGGCTTAAAAGCCAACATTTTCCTCTATCCTTAGCCGTCGGGGGCGTCGGATCAAATGGGAACGTGTCCCTTAGGATTTTTAGCAAATCCTCAGCTGTCAACGGGTTTGAGGTGCCTTTACCAACTACCGTTTGAGTCGGGCTAGCCATGCTATTCCCCTCAGCATGATGAGTTGTTGAAGACTTATGTTGGTTTAAAAGCCAACATTTTCCTCTATCCTTAGCCGTCGGAGGCATTGGATATCAATGAAGAAGCTCCTCTTATTTGATCAGAGGTGTACTTTTAACTTGATCAGCAGAAGAATACCATCTAAGGATAGTATTTCTTTAGGAACCTGCCATTGATCGGCATCATGAGTGTATCGCCATTTGAAGTTATGAGGCGATATGACCCATTTGAGTAGACTGACTCTACTACAAATGGTCCTTCCCATTTAGGTTGGAATTTTCCTTTTGTCTTGTGCGTCATCACCATGGGTCTTCTGACGGCTAAGACAAGATCGCCTTTCTTAAAAGTTCGTACTTTAACTTTCTTGTTGAAGGCTCTGGTGATTCGAGCTTGGTAGAGCTCGATTTGCTGTTGGGCTTGCAGACGCTTGTCGTCTAAGGCCTCCAGTTCCTGGAGTCGCTGTCGATGCTTCTCCTCTGTCGTCATCTCCGCTGTCAAGGCGACGCGTAAGATGGAATTTGGATTTCCAGGGGAAGCACGCCTCACATCCGTATACCAAGGAAAACGGCGTGGCTTTAGTCGAGGTTCGCACTGTTGTGCGATAGGCCCATAAGCATTCGCCTAGCTTGTCGTCCCAGTCGCGTTGACTCTTCGAGACGAACTTTTGAGAAGCTTGCCAATGGTCTTGTTGAAAGCTTCTGCGAGGCCATTAGTGGCAGGATAATATGCCGTTGAAGACACACTCTGGACTCTGAACTTAGCGCAGAATCTCTGGAATGCCTGGCTGATGAACTGGGGTCCATTGTCATGGACAATTCGCCGAGGTACGTCGAAACGGTAAATAACGTGATGTTTCACGAACTTGATCACGTTCGACGATTTCACCTCCTTCAAAGGAATGGCTTCGGCCCATTTGGAAAAGTAATCAGTTATTGCTAGAATGAACCGATGTCCCTTTGATGATGGTGGGCTGATAGGACCAACCACATCCATCCCCCACATCTCAAATGGCCATGTAGAGGTCGTAGAGTGGAGGTACCCTGGTGCTTGATGGATAAAATCTCCATGTATTTGGCAAGCATGACATCTTTTGGCATAGGCGACGGCGTCGGCAACCATCTTGGGCCAATAGTAACCCAACCTTGGAGTCGATGTGCCAATTTTGGGCCAGGTTGATGGGCTCCGCATGTACCGTCTTGGGCCTCTTTCAATACCTCCTGGGCCTCCTTTGGTGAGAGGCACCGGAGTAAGATCCCGTCATGCGATCGACGATACAATGTTCGTGTAATCGCATTATAGTAAAACTTAGGGGCTTTCCTTCGAATGGCAGTCGCCTCTTTGGCGTCCTCAGGCAGGATGCCGTACAAGACATAGTCGATGTAGGGGAATCGCCAGTCTTTAAGTTCTGGACCGGTTGACGCTTCAAGTGCTTTTTCGCGGTGACGACCTCCCGTTGACTCCTGATAATCCTCGAGAGCATTTCTCGGGCAATACAGGTCGTGACTGTAGACGAATATCTTCTCCATTGCTCCAGCTGGAAGAGCTAAGGAGGCAGCCAGGGATGCGAGTGCATCTGCGTGCGCATTTTGCCTGCGCGGTACATGGTCGATGTAGAAGCTTGTAAATCCCTCGGCCATGCGGATAGTTGCATTATAATAGGGTACCAAGTCTTCATGTCTGACTTCGTACTCCCCGCGAATTTGGCTGACGATGAGTTTAGAGTCACCGTATGCCTCGAGATTTTTAATGCCAATCTCATCGGCGAGCTGCATCCCGATTAATAGAGCATTGTACTCCGCCACATTGTTGGAACAAGGCTCTGTTAGCGAGACAGCTCGGGGGATCACATAATTTTGTGGGAGACAAGTACTACTCCTACCCCCGCCACTACGTGTCCCTTGGGGCTTGTCCTTGATGCACCGTCGAAGAAAAGTTGCCACACTTGACTTTCGAACGATGTCTGAGTCAGGTAGACTTCGGCCACTTCGTCTAGGAGATCCTCGTAGACTTTGGCTGCCTTCGGATCTGGGTGTTCAGCTAGGAATTCTGCGACCGCTTGTCCCTTTATGGCTTTCTGCGGCAGAAAGTGCATATCATACTGGAGAGCAATATGGCCCATTTTGCCAGTCGGCCATTTAGCGATGAAGGTTTAGTCATAAGTAACCTCAGAGGGTTGACTTTTGATATGACATTATAGTTTGGCCTACCAGATAGTGTCGCATTTTCTGGATAGCGAACACCAGTGCCAAACATTCCTTCTCGATCGGGTTATACGATGTTCAGCTCCGATCATTGTTCTACTTAGATAGTAGATTGCTTGCTCACGTCCCTGATCGTCATTCTGAGCTAGTAGAGCTCCCAAAGAATGATCCATCGCTCGGACGTACACCAGAAACGGCTTTCCGGATACTGGAGCTGCAAGGACTGGTGGTTGGGTGAGGTATTGCTTGATTTCCTCGAACGGTTGTTGGCAAGCGTCATCCCAAATGAATGAGACACCCTTCTTCATCAGCTTAGCGAAGGGTTGGCATCTTCCGGAGAGGTTTGAGATGAACCTGCGGATGTACGCCAATCGACCCTGTAAACCCCTGAGTTCCTTGAGGTTTCTCGGGATTGCATCTCCTGGATAGCGCGGATTTTTTCGGGTCCAAATGGATTCCTGTGGAAGTCACAACAAATCCTAAGAATTTGCCACTGGCTACCCCCAGGAAGGACTTGGTGGGATTCATCTTCAATTGATGAGCCCGCATGATGTCGAAGACTACCTTCAGATCAGCTATGTGATCTCCTTTAATACGACTTTTCACCGCAATGTCATCAACATAACATTCCACCGTTTTGCGTATTTGCTGATGGAAAATGGCATTCATGGCCCTTTGATAGGTTGCCCCTGCATTCTTCAGTCCGAAGGGCATGACGGTGTAGCAATACACTCCTAGGGGTGTCCTGAAGGAGGTGTGCTTTTTCGTCGTCAGGATACATTTTGATTTGATTGTATCCTGAGAATCCGTCCATGAAGGACATTCGTTCGAATCCACAAGTATTGTCAATCATGACATCTGTGATCGGCAATGGGAATTCGTCCTTGGGGCAGGCCTCGTTTAGATCGCGGAAGTCGATGCAGATCCTGATCTTCCCGTTCTTCTTGGAAACGGGGACGATGTTGGCTACCCAGTCGGGATGTTGTTCTTCCCTGATGAAGCCAGAATCAATAAGTTTTCTGACTTCTGATTGAATTGCCTCCATTATTTCTGGGCGAAACCGTCGCTGTTGTTGTTTGACAGGCTTTACGTCCGAATTGATGTTGAGGCGGTGCATGGCCACTTGAGGATCAAGTCCTGGCATGTCCTCATAATTCCAGGCGAAGACGTTTATATACTCTTGTACAAGAGATATTAAATCCTTCTTCTCCGATGGTGACAGGCTGTCACTTATGAAGATGGGCTTAGGGTTAGCCTCATCTCCTAGATTGATCTGAACCACCTTGTCTTCTGTGGTGGCTCACGCTGTTCAAAGTGGGTATCCCAAAGAGCATTTAAATATTTGATCCATGGATCTGTATCAGATTGGATCATTTCTTCATTTCCATCTTCCAGGCGGCTTGTCGAAACCATGTTCACTGAAAGTTCCTTGAAGATGTTGCCGACACTGACATCTGACTCCCAAGATGATGTGTCTGAAGAGTAATCGTTGCTTGACGATTCTTGAGAATCGGAGGCTGATGGGACCGGAGTTGATACATAGCCCAACCCCCGGCGCGTCCGATGATAATAATCGGGGCCTTCCCTTTCGGCACAAAGGATCGAAGTAGCGTTCTCCTTCCTTTGCCGAAGTTCAACCTGGGTCTGTTGGTTAGATCATACCCCATGCATTTCATCATTTTGAGCGCTTTTGGTTCATAATGACTGAGCTGAGGGGATTCCTCCTCACTTTTCGATTCTTCGCGGGGCGTTGGTTCAGTCGTCATTCGCCCGAAAAGGATTGGTTTTTGGCCTTTTCGTCTTGTCGGAACTATGAATATAGATTCCTGCGCATCACCATTATCCTGGTATGTCTCGAAAGATGATTTTACTGGTACATGCAATGATGTCAAAGCATCCATCGCCGACCAGATATCATCGTCTACGTCGGTACTAGTATCCGACGGGATTGAATCGATGCCACGCAGAAAAATACTCAAAGTCTAAATTCTCATTAATATACCAACCGCCTGCATCGTCGGTGTATTATCAACATCGAGCTTATTAGTGCTCTTTACAAGTGGTTCCAACTTCCACAGGCACTCTTCTTGCTCGGGCTCAGTGTCAGCCTCATTACCAGAGTCTGGCACTTCCAGTTGCGGGGTTTCGTCCACCGGATCCTGATATAGGAGGGAGTCCGTGAAATATTTTCGACTCCCTTAAACGGATACCTTTCGGCAACCAACGTTTGCACCTTCCCACTCGCGTCAATGTATTTCATGACTTGGTGAAGAGTGGAGGGAACGATGGAGTTGCGTGAATTCATGGTCGTCCCAGCAGCAGATTGTAGGAAGTGTCGGCGTCGATAACGTAGCACGTCACCTCCGACTTGAGGCTCCCAATCTGGCACTTGAGCTTGATCTTCCCCATCGGACGGGTGCCGTTGGCATTGAACCCGTAGATGGTCGTCTGTGTAGGGCTCAGACGGTGGGTAGGGATGCCGAGGTGTTGCATGACTCGGCGGGGCATGATGCTCAATGCGGACCCTGGATCTACCTGAATGCGGTTCACCTCAGATGATCCGATATAACCTTTGAAGTACAGGGGTCGATCATGCTTCCCTTTAACCTGCATATCATCTGCCGTGAAGGTAATGCAGGGAGCATTCTGGGAGGTGTGGAGACAATTCTCTACATCTTCCTCCTTTGCACCTGGGTCATAAAAACCACCTCAGCATTTGCCAGAGCTTCTTGTAGAGCCTCCCTGGTCGACTTTGATAGTCTTAGAAGCTCATACAGGGTGATCCGCATCGGGATGTTGGCCAATTGAGCCAAGACATCAAAGCGGTAAGGCGTTGTGGATCCTTCCGCTATACCCTTTTGAAGAGCTCGAGAGAATCGAGTCTCTTTTTGTTTCTCCACTGGTGGCTTCGTGGAGGGTCTAGTTGGCTCTGCAGCCGGTTGTGGAGGGTTTGCCGCCACTTCGCCGTACTGCTTCAAGTAGGGCTGTCCTGAACGAGTCCCTCATTGGTTGGTTGGGCTCTGCGGCCAAGACTATTGTTTCCTCTTCTGAATCAGTCAGTGAGGGAACATCATCCTCTGCTTCTCAGGAGGAAGCACATACCACATGGCAGGACGAAGCTTTTGCCTTGCCTTTGGACTTCCTGTTGGTTACAGTAGTCCACTGCTGGCTGTCCACTAGGTCAGGGTGGACCCACATAATTTACCCTTGAGGCGTAGGGACGGGTACCAAGCCCTTCTCCTGCTGCTGGTGAGGGTCTGTGTTGACCACTCTTAATTCTCCCTTTGGAATAGGAGT